>JAFJYH010000314.1:0-53856 GCA_017365405.1 Cadophora malorum | reverse complement strand
GGGGTAGGGTGGAGGGGGAGTTGAGAGGGAACGGGAACCGAGAGCGAGGCTCATGAATCATGATGATGTGGATGTCTTTCTCTTTTGGTGGCATGTAGATAATGTGGAGATAGAACTCAATTCTCGGCATTGTGAATCTGATTCGCTAATACTGACGATTATGACAGGTAAACAATTCCTGGTGGCACCCAGATATCACACCAAGCTCTCTTCCCACCTCCTAAACCTCTCCCCAAATCCAAGTTCTCTCTCTTGCCGTTGAAACACATTATTAAGGTTCAACGCGCCTACATCCACCAATGGAACCAGACTCGGCCTGCCATGCGCACACTGAAATGGGAACTTACAGTCCGCCAACTTCCTGACAAGCATCTCGCACTGCTCCTTACTCAGGACATCATTGAACATGATCGCGCTCCTACAAGCCCTAGAACTGATCATATCGAGAATGCCTTGCGGACAAGTATGAATACGCTGGAGCCAGTCGCCCTGCGGGAGAAGTTGAGTCGGAGGGTTGGATTTATCGTGGACTTTCCAAGCCTCGGTGCGGATGAGGTCAATCAGGAGGCGTGGGGAGGATTGGCAGCGTTCGAGGATGGAGGGAGGAAGCGAGTGGACTGTCAGGCGAGGGGCCTTGGAGGCAGGGCCTGAGCCGGACGTGGTATAGAGAATTCCCCAGTTGGAGAAGTGCTGCTGGTGGTCTTGCAAGAGCTGGTCTTCTTTCGTGGAGAGATCGAAATGGAGCGGTTTGACAAGCGAGGTTGTCATAATGCCCGAATGATAAGACTCGGTGGAGTCTGGTCGGGGAGGTGTGCAAAGCTCTGTCATGAGTCCCTCCACTCTAATGCGCTCATCTGCTGCGTGTTGGTCAATCAGTACCAACATACTCGCGCTACCAAATTCCAATTGCGACGTAGAAGCTTGAGTTGACTGCAACTTGACCAAGACGAACTTTTGGTCCACCTGGGATATGATTTCGGCCTGCTTGAGAGCATCCTTGGAGATCCGCCCGTTGATGCCAGAGGAGACTTCCTTGAATGCACGATCGATGTCGATGTTGGAGCAATGATGCTCGTGCCCATGGAGAATGTTTTGAGTCCTTGCATCGGCACCGTCGTACGAGATCTGGGGAATTGATGCCTCAGCGGGAGCGAAGACAGGGTTGTCCCAGGTTCTTAGCAGATCACTGATCCACGGGCTAGGTATGACCTGCGAAGGCTTCTGCATCGATAGTGTAGTCGTCAAGCGTGGCGCTTGGCTGCTATAGGAGGAAGAGTTGTTCGCTTTCATCGTCAGACCGGTACGTTTATTAACGAGGGTCTGTACTTTCGTCATTGGATTGATCCAAGCAACAAGTTCGTCGGCGTCATCAGAAGCCTGTCCTGGAGCGGGCACCGCGGGCTGTGTTGGAAGTATGTGAGCAGGCTTTGGCTTCGCCTGAAGTGTGACATCGTCGAATGGAGCTCGAAGAAGCTTCCCGTCCTTGGCAAGGAGCGGCTTCGCGTTTTGTCTACATATGGTCCCGCTCTTTGAAGAAGCAATCCCAGAGAGAGCAGGAGGCGCCGTAGCAGCCCTCGGGATTTCAGAGGCCCCAAGATCCTGGACCAAGATCTTGGGAGTTGTCGGTTTTGACACTGCACCTTTCTTCACCCTCGACCAAGAGTCGAAGGGCGAGTTCGCGAGCGACACCCCTTGTCGAAAGGACGGAAGTCTCAAATTTGTTGCAAGAACATTCGAGCCATGGGTCATCCGCGAGGATGATCCAACTGTCTTTCCGTCATTCTGTTTGCTTGACCCAGAGGAGATGGATGCGTTGCCTGTATGCGCCGGGAGTGCCAGCTGGCTGGTCTTCTTCGATTGATGGCGACGGGTAGCTTTCGGACGAAAATGGTTCTTATCGAGAAACTCAAGCACCAAGACTCGTAAAAGCTCTAATATGCTAGTGACAGTATGCTTCTTCTCATCCAAAATACCTTCCACCCCAGATATTAATTTTTCCGCGTCGGATATTTGGATATTGATGACAAACATTGGCCAGCGATCAACACCTTTCTTTACACATTTCAACTCCTTGGCAGTGTATCCGTCTCTCTTATATCGACCATCTTTAGCTGTTCGATTCTTCTCAGCGGCGTTAATCTCTCCTGCTTCTTCCTCGACCCCAAAGGCTGAATTGGAGAACAGTCGGTTGATCTCATCGTGGAAAATACTTTGTCCATCAGTAGACATTATCGGATGGATGCCGAGGGATAAGAATTGAACTTGCTTGGTTGCACATGGTTCTAACGAGATAGTACCGCCGATAACTAGTCTCGGTGTTGATGCATGGACAGCAACCCAATTCGTCATCTGATCCTGCGAAATGAATGAAGCTTGTGCTAAGAGACTGCAAACCGAGCCCACAGAAACGTTACCGGACTGGAATGGCATGTATGAGGGCCGGATCGCAATTTTGTGATTTGTTTGAAAATCCCGAATCGTGACAGCAACTACCTGCGGCCAGGGAAGCAGCATTGCGATGATGTCTCGCCTTAGCTTTTCTCGATCTTTGATGCTTCCTGTTTCCTTTTCGGCAACAATGGCCCGCTGCTTGACTCGCACCGGCATATTCCCGAAAAGATCTTGGACTGTCACCCGGGTACCATGATGGCTCGCTAAATGTTGCTGCGGTGGCGCGGGACTTTGGCGAGAAGCAACTTCGGATTTGTGCAATGTCAACGTATTGTGAGATCGATGGAGATGATGGTGAGATGTGATGATAATCAGAGCCAAGGCTGATAGCGATGCCAGAAATGTACCACGGCCACCATATACTGGAGTCTCACTGTTCAGCTTCGATGAGTCTGTAGCATGTCAGCCTTGCATCTGGTGAAAATCAAAACGAACTTACGGTATAGCTTTCCGAGATGACCGAAGGGTTGGAATTCCGAAGGCAATATCCCAAGCCCATCATCTTCTACCGAGCAACTCCCCTTGCTATAGTCGACACTGATCTCGACTTTCGTAGCATTGGCGTCTAAAGAGTTCTGCACAAGTTCGCAGACCACCCCGTTGAGGCTAGTGATAGTGATCGACGACTTGATCTGGGCAACGACATCGGGCGGTAGCGGTTGTATGGACATTTTGATCCGAGTTATGGGGCAATCTCAGAACGCTTCAAGTTCCCTTTGAAAAGAGGGTTGAGACTTGGTGGCACTTTCCTGTAGCAAAATGGGGATATTAGAGACAACATCTCGAGTCGAGGAAGTCGCCGTCGTGCCAAAATATCTCAACAATAAAGACTCGTCCACCGTAGCGGCTTCAATCGACAACTTGACGGTTGACTGGTTCTACGTTGGATGAATTGTTGAAAGCCAAGTTGATGAAGTTGATATCACGTGTATTTACCTAATCACAGCCTAGCCTTTTGGCGGCACAACAAGGCTGCGCTGCCGCTCTGGTCACTTAGAATCGATAGCTTCCTTTCCTTTCCTTTCTGGATTCCTCAGCTCACCACTCAAACCTCACCTCAGCAATCTCCCAGCATCCGAAACATTCGCTTTCTCCGACGAGATTCTACCGCTATCTAGCTACCACGAGCTCACGAGATATCTTTCTTCAGCAGCCCGCTGCATCCGCGTCATTTCTTGTCCCAACAACACCCAGCTACACAGCTGCGACACAGCTATGGCGACCGAGACATCACCACAAGCACATGGTACGAGCTCTAGAAAAGCCCAGCAGCGCAGCTCTTTCAGGCATCCCCCCACGTCTGATTCTGCGGTCAAGTCTGCAAGTCCGCAGAGCATTACTGCTGCTGGTGCTGCCCCTCCAGCAACTCAACTGACCGAAATGGCAGACCGATCAGATAGACCAGGACGGCGTCGACCATTCTCAACATGGATGAAGAAGCTCACTAGCTTCAAAGGAAGCTCGTCCGGAGCTGCAGAAACGAGCCAACCTGCGAGCACGAAACGAAATACCTACCAGATGAAGTCCAAGAAGCAGACTCTCGCCAAAAACCACCCATATCCACAGTCAGGCCATCTGAATGGAAACGGCGATGCTTCGAATGGCCATCGATCGTTCTCTACAGTCCCCACAGGCAATTCGGCCAGCACATCTTCAATCGATCGCAGACGATCTCTACGTTCCTCCCTAGATGGGCTTCCTCCACCGACCATTGGCAATAAGTCTATGGCGCCTACAATGTGTACTGAACCCGAGGGGGCACATTCGGACGCTGCGCCTTCTCACGCGCCATCGTCCGGACAAGGAACCAACGCCACAATAGGTGGTGGAGTGAGTTCAGCTCGAGGAGCGGACAGCACTTTTTCCTCGCCAGCTCCTTCCGTACGGTCGCTGACCACGACACTCACAACCATACATTCCGCAGCTCCAAATGCGGCAATCACCTCGCACAATAACAATCACGGCAATAATACTCAAACTATCCAATTTTCCCATCAGTTCCCCACGTCTCCGCCTGCCACAGCCATTCCAGCGCATTTGGCACCACAAGCCAGCGGAGGACATCCATCAACCTACAGTACTGCTACGGCAAATAACCTTTTGACCGACAATGCTTCGATTCTCACACTCGCATCATCTTCCAAAAGGCGAAGAAGGCGGTCAATGGATACAGATGCTTCAGTCCGCGCACTTGCTCCTTCTTCCTTATTTGGTGGAAGTCGAGAAAGTCTTCCTCTTAGTGTCCTGAGTGCCAATATTGATGCCGCAAGCGGGATCACATCAACACCGCACCAGCCGAGGCCAAGCGTCAGTGGATTAAACGAGAGAGCCAGCATATACTCTGCAACTGGCGTCGCACCAGCCTTACCCAGCGAACGAAACAGCTACTACGCAGGAAAGCAGTCGGCTGCAGCAGATGGAGGCAGTGTCAAAAGTGGTCTTCTGGGACATGGAAGGAATGACAGCATCAGTGGAAGTATCGGGGGTATGGCGACTGCAGGAAGCCCTCTAGCAAGCCCAAGGGAAGCTTCCGGGGCCACAAATGGAAAGTTGAGCAGAAGCAACTCTGCGTGGGGTGAAGGAGGAGAAGGCGAAAAAGTCGATGGAAGTGACGATGAGGCCACCGAAACTGAGGAGCCCACGCAAAACGAAAAGCATAGACTGGAAAACTAGAGGATGAATAATTCTAATACACTTCATGGGGACAAGATTTGTGTTCTAGGTTTGGGGTTTGACATCAGGAATTGCATGGAATTGGACTGGCTGGAGTCGTAGGATTGATGGCCAAGGCTTGTTGAAGATACCCCGATACTTTAATAATGCATTGCATTTCGCGAATTGTGCAAGAGCCTCGAAAGTCGGGCTTTGACGGTATACCAGCTTCTGGCATGTGATTTGTGCTTGTACTTGCTTCGGAGTGGCTGGGATTTACGAGGTCTATTCGCCTCGCCACTGCGCACTGTGACCAGAGGCAGAGGAGGTCTCGAGCACTGAAACGCGAGGAACATGTCACCGAAATAATTAAACTCTGGACCACCGAACTCTTCTTGTCAGACGAGTTCCGTGGAAGACAATTGAATCCTTCTGAAGTTCTTATCAGTTCCAGGTAAGGTTGAAGGAACAGCAGGCAGAATATCCACCGTTACCGAACACGAAATAATAGTAGGTTCAGCGCTCGATATGTCCCTTTTAGGTTTTCGCTTGCTTGATCCACGCAAGAATATGCTTTATCAACAGAGCGCAATCCTTGATCATGACGCAGACGAAAATCAGAGTTCAACGGTACTTGAGACTTACTTACTTTCAGAATTCGAAAACTTTGACAGCTCGCGAGATGAGCAGGAAGTCAAAGAGAAGTGCCGATTCTTGGTGACTTCTTGCTCTGATGGTTTTCAGGTGAGCTCAATCACAAGCGTCGTATTTCTGATTCGGTATCCCGAAATAAGACATTCAGAATGCTGAGTACAGGGCGGCCGCCGATCCGAGTTCTTGCTCGATTTTTGGGATAAGATCGTCTGCTGATGGGATGTCAGATTGCAGCACTGCCAACTCACAGCTCAGCTCCTTCTGCCAGTTCCTTGGAAAGAAGCGGCTACAGAAGTAGAAGTTGCGAGTGGTAGGGCTGACTGACAGAGACGATCCCTATCCTACCGTACTGTCACCATCTCACATTCCAGGTCAAAATTCCTGTCAGTGCCTCAGACACCTCATTCCCACCTCATTCCAACACAACATCCTACAAATCCGCCTCGAACAACAACTTCCTTCCGGACTGTCCATGGATATGGGAATTAACCTTCCTACGAAGTTCACAGTTCACAGTCCCATATCAGCGGAATACCGAGTTCCAAGTCCTTCGCTCTCTCGCTGGTCGTCCTGATTGGCAGCAGGCGTTAATGTAGGTAAGATTTAAGTTTGGGTCGCGATCTGCACTGCGCTCCAGCCTTTCAGTGCCACTTCCACATCCTTGGTGTGCTCTAGCGAGTGCTTAATAGGGTTTACGGGACGCTGGGTTGGAGGCATGGGGCTGGATAGCTGGCCGCTGACTGGCCGTCATTTCGATGATGGAAGGGAGTGCACTGCCTGCACCAAAAGCTTATGGGAATTGCGAAGGTAAGATTAGACAGCATGGGTGGCTGTTCACTGTTTAAAGTATGGACGGGCTCCCGTTCCTGCATTGCTTGTTTCTTGGGTGTCGAGAAACTCTCTCATTCTTTCTCAGAACTTGTTGTTTGTTCGTGCCTGGCTATTCTCCGTGTTGTTGGTTCAGCTTGGGTCAGTCGCAAGACCACTAATTGAGGACCCTGTGAGTCTGCATCTAATTGTAAGCTTCCGCTGTTTCCTAGTCTTTAAGTTCAAGCCTTTGAACAGCTTGGAGCTCACCAAGTTGGAATGGACTCTCATCATAATTGTGTGAGGTCGCGAGCACAGGATGGGGCTACGTTAAGGCCTCGACCGTCGACGAGATAGTCCCAGCTATCTTTGTCTTGTCTCAAAATCTGGAATTCTCCAACAATCCCGACTAAGACATGACAGGTTGTCCTCTCACCAAAGTGCTAGCGAGCACTTCTCGACCTCGAAATGCTGCACCATACCAATACGTTCGCTATCTTCACATTTGCATTATCTTGCCTCGGACGCGCAGTAGCAGAGACGACATGTCACGATGAAAGTTTCGTGCCAGACGCCATCTTGCGGGTTACGGAGGCACCGCTGGCGCAGTCATGCTATCCTTCAAAGTCCACCGTCTTAGTCAATGGGACCTCCCCGGGACCGGCACTGAAGATCAAAGAGGGGGAAACATATTGGATTCGGGTGTATAATGACATGGAGCGGAAAAATCTGACCATGGTATGTACTTCATACACGTTCAGTTACCCTTTCTCCACGAACTGATACTGACGAGAGATGCAGCACTGGCATGGACTGTCCATGGCAACCTCACCTTTCAGCGACGGGACACCACTCGCTTCTCAATGGCCAATCCCACCACGCAAATTCTTCGACTATGAAATGCACGTTCCTTTCGGTATGGCAGGGACATATTTCTACCATAGCCACGTTGGTTTCTCCGCCATATCTTGCACGGGTCCCCTGATCGTGAAAGACAAAGAGATCCCATACAAGTACGACGAGGAGAGAATAGTGTTCCTACAGGACGTATTCACCAAGAATGACAGTACCATCGAAGCAGGTTTGATTGCCAATCCTTTGGTGTGGAGTGGTGAGACCAGTATGATTCTGGTAAACGGAAAGGGAGCAGGAACCGCGAATGGAACAGCTTGCAATGCTAGTCTCGCTGCAATTGATGTTCAGCCTGCGAAGACATACCGGTTGAGATTTGTTGGAGCGACTGCTCTTACCTTCGCTTCACTTGCTATTGAAGGGCATGATATGACCGTCATTGAGGCTGATGGGTAAGTCTCTGCCCCAGTTCCTTAGTAAGAGGGGTGACTGACGAAAGCAGATCGTATACCGAACCGTATAATACTTCATTCCTCCAAATAGCTACTGGCCAACGATACAGCGTCCTCCTAACCACGAAGTCAAACCCGGAGAAGAGCTCATACTACATGCAAATCGAGTCCCGGGAACGACCAACCCTTACCCGCTCCTTCGCAGTCCTGAATTACGGTGTTCCCTCCCCACCAACAACATTCTATCCACCACCCTCGCTACCAGTCACCATCCCCAACATCACCCGCGGCTTCCTCGACTACAAGCTCACCCCTCACCACGCAAACCATCACATGGCAAAGATGCCCACCGCCGCCGAAGTCACCCGCACCATAACCATGACCATCCACCAACGCGTCGACGGTCCCACAATTTGGGTACAAAATTCCTACCCATGGTTCGAAACCTTCCCACAAGAACCCTACCTCGTCTCCCTGTACAAGAACAACGCCTCCAACTTCCCCTCCATGGACCGAGCCCTCGCAAACAACGGCATCGACCCCGTAACCCGCACATTCCCTGCTCAAATCGGCGAAGTCATCGAGATTATCATCCAGAATACTGGAGCTGATAAAGGCGGTCTTGATTTCCACCCTTTCCACGCCCACGGTGCGCACTATTGGGATCTCGGGTCTGGGAATGGGACATATAATCAGACTCACAACGAGGCGATCTGGGCGAATAGCACTGGCAAGCCGGTTAAGCGGGATACGTCCGTTCTGTATCGGTACGCATCGACGACACAGAATAACACTGCGATGGGGTGGCGTGCGTGGAGGCTGGAGGTTACGCAGCCGGGGGTGTGGATGATACATTGTCATATTTTGCAGCATATGTTGATGGGGATGCAGACAGTTTGGGTAATGGGGAATGCGAGTGAGGTTATGAAGGCGGATCGGCTGGATGTGGAGGGTTATTTGACGTATGGAGGGGATGTGCTTGGGGATGAGAATAAGTGGCCGAGTGTGGTTGAGTTTCAGAGTGCGGGGAACTGGACGGATGGCCAGTAGACGAGACAATATGCCGTGTTTAGGAACAGATAAGGGTAGATTATTAGATCGTATACCTCAATGTATAATGTTGTTGCGATAATATTGCACTGATTATGTCGTAGAATGTTGAGGTCTCCAGCGAACTTGCCTAAACTTTTAGACGAGACAGATGTGGCATTGCCTCTCCGAACTCTGCTCCAAGGGGCACTTGCTCTTTGACGGGTAGGACCATTTGACGAACTTTGCAGTTTATATGCAGACCGAGAAGACCAAAGGTCCTCTGCCTCCTCGCTGCCTCCTAGCCCCATCCTTCTTACTCCTTCTTGGTACCAACCTTCCCCGCTCCCCTCAGTCCCCACGCACCAATTACAACCACACTCGCCATTGCAGCAAAGCACATGAAGAACGTAGCTCGATAGCCATCCAGCTCTCTGGTATCAACATCAATACCGTAGCTCGTCTTGGAAGCAGAAATCGAAGCAGCAATAACCGCCCCCAGAGTTAGACCCACGGAATTTCCGATCTGGGAAACAGTGTTGAAGACCCCACCTGCGAGAGATTGCTTACTGGCTGGAAACGACGAGGTTATGATCAAGTTGGAGATCGTGTAAAGCACTGTTTTGAAGTGGCTCGTTAGTCTCTGTTGTCGTTCATCGATCGAAACTTAAGCGACATACCATCAGAGCTCATAGGGCTGAAAAACACCGCCGGGAATGCACACGCCCAGAACGACCAATCCGGGTGTACGATTGCCATTAGGATACAAGCCAGTGCGGAGAAAGTAGTTGAGACGGCGACAAGGTATAGCGCGGCTGTTTTTCGGACTAGGAGGCCGGTTATGATGTTTGTGAGGATACCGCAGACGACCGTGGGTAGGAAGCGCAGAGATGTGTCGAGGGCGCCGAGGTGTTGGATGTCTTGAAAGCTGTAAAAGAAAGCGGAAGAATTAGTACGCATCACTATTTGAAGGATGAAGAGGTTCCTTTGCAGATGATCTGCACAAGCTGCACAAAAGACCAATACAATCTGGGTACATACAAAAGAGTAGTGAAGTACCCGAATGGATTAAAGGCACCCCAGGTCAGGAAGACAACGATATACGTGGTAGTGAAAGCGCTTTGCCTCCATATTGAGTTCGGGATGATTGCTGGTCGACCGAGACGTTCTTGTCTGCCCATCCAGAAGATGAAGGCTGGGATCAACAAAATTGCAATGGTAAGGAGCGATATATTTTGAGGGGGATTTAATAGAGGAAGATTTTCCTGTGATGATTCTATATATTTATTTCAGTCAGGCTCTCATTCCATGAAGCATTTGGTCATGTGGAGACTCTAGGTCTGGGATGTCGAGTAGCTGAGGGTTGGGCAAATAAGAAACTTACGCCAAAACATACGACAGCATGCTGATACTTGCCATTGCAATGCCAGCTCCCAGCCCTATTCAGAGATGAGGTCAGCACTTGTTAATACAAGTAATGCGGTGTACATTCGGTTGTTAGTTCTCTAGAAAGAACAATGAAATGTGTCGAAGTATTCTAATCAAAAACTCACAATCAATTTCCTTCTTCATCCGCTGTATCTTGCTTCTCGGCTGTCCCTCGTGTATTTCTGGTGTCTCGTCGGCTGGGAGACTGAAAACAGCCATGATGCAGAGAGTAGAGAATCACTGCAAAATGACACTCCTATCCTAGATCAGCACCCGCAAATGATAATCTACACCAATATGAGAATTATTGACAGGACAGCTGGTCCGCTTCAAGTACTCCAGAAGGTTCTGACCTTCTCACCAAAGCCAATCCAAGAGAAGCGTCTTACCATCGCCATCCAACACTCTGCACAAACAGACCACCCAGCACTAAGCCTACTGTGTATCCAACCGGACTCGCCGCACCGGTTGCAGCAAACGCAAAATTCCGTCTGTTCCCCTGTCCCGTGGCCGGAAACGACGTTGAAATTATGCCAACGGCAGTGGTGAGACAAAGCGAAATCGCAAGGCCTTGGAAACCACGAAAGATTATCAGGGAGGTGTCTGGGGGAGAGAGACCGCAGACGAGTGTGAAGAAGGAGTAAAGGGTTGCGCCAACAAAGAATGTGATCCGCCGCCCCAAGATGTCAGCTAGGGAGCCGGCGAGGAGGAGCGTATAGCCGCACGTGAGTCTATGAATGAACATTAGCCTGGAGATCTTACCAGATGGGGAAGTGAGGAGTACGCATAGATGGATGCAGGCTAGACATTAAGTCAGTATAGATTCTTCATTTCGGGACGCTGAATCGTTGGAAGTCCTCCCCCATTTTTGATCTGGATTTCTTGATCGCAGATGGCCCCCTGAAACCAAAGAGAAAAACCTTACCAAAGCAATAACTCGACACCCAGGCCTAAATCCTTCGCTATGGTTGGGAGAGCGACAGTGAAGATCCCGCTACTCATTGTGTTCAAGAAATTTACGCCGGCTACTGTGGCGACAACCACAGTTGCTCTTCTTTTTGATAATTCGTTCACATCTCGACTGCTACTTGAACTCTGGATCAAGTCATCAGCATCTGATCTAACCCTTGGGAAGGTGTTCCCATTGAGTATTGTGATATCCTGTGGGGGGCCCAGGGGTAGGGGCAGCAGTTGGATGGAGGTCCGAGACAAAGTCTGCGTAGACGTTATTGCTGCTGCCTTACTTATGGATTGAATTCTTAGTTCAGCGCCTGGTTTTGATATCAAGATTCGAATCTGAAGGAACTATATGTCCCTAGCTTTGTGAGTCATGATATGTTTCCTGAAGAGATGACGTGAGATGCTAGGCGTCTTGGACGTGTCACTTGGCGCTGCATTACAGAACAGGACATTTTGCCATCAGGGGCCATCCGGGGCCAAACTCAGCGCACTCTCAGTACAATACGGGATGGATATGTCGAGACATGCAATTCATAGCAATCAGTTACAGACTTCTTTTCGAATCGAATTTTACATCCGCTTTGATGCCACATTTGGAAGTTGCAGCGTGGGAACTGTACGAAAATGCTTGATTTCCCACTACCAGTCTAGCTACCCTGCTTATAGATTGTTCGAAAGCAGATGTAAACAGTCAAATGTACCACTTGTAAGAAAGTTGTCATCGCCAAAGATTCCTCAAACGGAATACCTATCCCTCATGTCTCGCTCTCGGACACTGCCACGTCCTCGACTCAATGATCTCTTAGAGTCCCTATCTCAAACCTGCTCACCACCAGCCACAACAGTATCCCCACTAGTACTCGTGTTTCGTTCCGAGTTCTCGGCATCCTTCTCAACATCCAGTCCGTCTGAGTCCTGTCCAATATTTGCATCCTTCCAGTGTAGGAAGCACAAAACCTCATAGAATGCACAGGCGAGCAGTGATCCGAGACCAGGTCCGACCCAGTAGATCCAGAAATAACCCGGGGAGAGTGGTTGATAGTGGCAGGACCAGGGACCGAGCAGGATTCAGAGATCCGCCTGTGAAGTAACACCTGATCGTGGCATGTCAGTAAGCACGCTTGAACAATGGACATACTTCGAGGAGAACGGGAGATAAACACACCAGATAACTCTGTCAAGAAAAATGCAATACCGATACCAAGCGGAGCTAAGTATGTAGATCTTTGCTTCTCAACGGCCAGCATAAGGATGACGAAGACGAGTTGTGCAGTTTAAAACACTTCGATGAATAGCCCCGGAGTGATGCTTGTCCCTCCTCCAAGAACGGTATCGACGTCCATGGGACCAGGATATATAGCAGCGATGGCGCCGGCTGCTGCGACACCGGCGATGAGTTGAGCTGGGATGACGAGGATGCTGCGGAGTGTTGACATTCCACCACACAGCCAGAGAGCCAGCGTCACCTATTTATTTGTTTAGCAGACTCCAGCTTCCACAGAAGCTAGATACTTACAGCAGGATTGAAAAGACCACCAGTGACTCGATAGAAAGCCCAGACGTTCGTCGTCAAACTCAAGCCGAAAGTTAAGGACACCAAAATGTAAGCGGCTGCATCAGGAGCTGCTTGTGGGTTCGGTGCAGGTGTATGTGCGATCTGCGTTCCTGCAAAGGCCGTAAGAGAAACCAAAAATTACGGACGAACTAGTCCAGGACGGCGACGACGTTGTTCCGAGCTGTTGGTGCGAGATGGAGCATGGGGAGTGAGTGCCCAGGTTTGTGGCTCCGCCGAGAGCGGTGGTGGGGTACAAGGAAGGTGAACATGGCGATTTTGGGTGGTGATGGAATATGTCTCGATGATTGTGGTGAAAGAAGTATCTGGACTTGTGGTGTGTGGGCTTTTGAGTTAGGAGGGAATGGCTGGATATTTATCAAGTGCAATGTCGAGGTCACCATCGGCATCAACAGGATCTGCGTGCGCCATATTTCTCGCAATATCCAAGTGACAGAATAACTCCGGCAGGATTTTGACATTGGTCGTACGAGAAAGTCGAATTTTCAAAACCAACAATTCAGTAGCAAGTACCGAAACAGTTAGGTACAGGGACTGATGCCAACGAGAATTGGCTGAGTCAAACGCATGCTGACTGTCCCCTTTGACATGACTGGCTGCTAACTTGACCACAATGGGATATTACCATCTTTGAAAATACTCTACTAATGAGATGACCTGTATATGTATGGACCTGATGCAATTCTGGTGTGATGCATGTCACAATCTGTCATGGGGACTTGCCTTCAGCCGGGTTCGAACAGTACTTGAGGTGCCGAAGTCCTGCCATACGTGTACCTCGCCACGAATATACTTCGTTAAAAAGCATGCATTAGAGCTTCTCCATGAATTTGAACCCTTCGATTCCAGTCTCAGGTACATGCATAATGTTCTGGGGTCTTTCCAGCGACCTCATGGCTACTCCACTTCCCTTGCGCTTGAAGCTCGTGTGGGTCCGGGTTCGCTATGTATGCCGGCCTTGGCATTATGGAATCAACAAAAACACTTCTGCAACCGGAACAATAAATCTCTCGAACAAGGCACAGAAGTAGGGGTTTCCAGTGGAAAGTTATATGTTATAGAACTCAAGCCCATGCATTCGCTATCATCTAGCTGCAGACCTAGAATCTACGTCCAGCCTAACTGAGATAACTCCCATCTAGGTTGCACCATCCGCAAGAGCAATCGACAAGTACCCGCATGAAGAAGCAAAACCCCGTGCATATCAGAAGCCCATGACCTCGTAGAAAGCTTCTAGCAGTGGCTGTTGTAGACATTCACATTCCAATTTTCATTGTCCCATGCCTGTCCTCCCGTGGCTGGATCGTGGATTCCATCGGTGAAGTAGCACCTGTCTCGTAGGGCTTGTGCGAAGCTTGCGATAAGCTTGCAGTCAGGGCCAATCCATTCATTGTTCTATAACACAATATCCATCAGATTGGGGAACTCAATGTCAAGTAGACAGAATGCACTTACGTTGTTGCAGACCCAGATAGCAGAGTCGTAGGAGCAAGAGACGCGGGAACAAGAGTGTGGATTGACCCCACAGACGAGGTTGTTGTTGCGGAGGTACTTGATTCCTTGGCCGATCACCACATCATTGGCGCGTCTCCAGTTCTGGCCTGAGACGGGGATGCAGTGGACGTCGGTCATGTAGCGCTGGAAAGCGGTTAGCAGAGCTTCTTTTACCTCGCCAATTGGGCGCTCTCACCTTGTCAGGAGACTTGGCGTCTGGTGAAGAGGCGGCGGTAAGATCAGCTCCGAGCTCAGGGTGTTCAGCTTCCAGCTGGGCGAAGGCCTCCTCAATAGTGCCATTGTGGTCGACGGTAACGCCATTGATGGTGCCAGTCAAGTGTAGAGGAGCGATGGCGTAGCCCTTGGGGACTTCCACACCCTCAATGATACCTATATCAGAAGAAGGAAGAGCTATGACTACCTCGGCCGCCAGGAGTATGATGGCAGCTGCAAGCAGCGCGAGAGCTTTGGTGAAGGTGGTGAGCTTCATATTGGCGTTTTGAAAGGTGGATGGCTGTGAGGGTGCAATTGTTCTTTGCTTGATGTCAAGGCCGGAGACGATCGAGGTGTATTGATGGAAGAAGAGGATGAAGAGTCGACTTTTTGTAGACAATGAGTTCCTGCCTGATTTGAGGAAACCTCCTGGGCTGTTCTTTTGAGATTAGATGACGTATTCGAGCGACGTCACAAGCACCTTTTGAAGCTTTCACTTGCCGCAGTCGGAAGCGATGTTGACATTCACCTCGAGGGACAATCACTGCACTCGACAGACGAAAGATGAACAGACACAACAAATGCAACGATACAGGGATTCGTAAGATAGCGAGCTCTGCAAAGCTATAACATATCTTGTAGATCTAGTAAGAAAATAAACGCTGATGATCTTAACAAAACATTGCTACACTCATCTGGGACAGCTTTGAAGTCGAGTTCGTCACCTAACACTTATGAGTGTCCCACCTAACAATGACATGGAATCCATCAGAGTCAAAGAACTGCCCACCAATCCACCAGCTGCTCCGTTCCCAAACTTGACAGCTCTGGAACATATCCTGAGCATATGTGGCTATGAACTTGCATTCTGGGCCAATGACTTGTTTTGTCTAAAAGCATCAGCACATACTACCATGGTCTACAAACGCTGAGCTTACATCACTGCAGAGCCAGATAGCACTTTGGTATGAACAGCTGAGTCTCACGCATTTCCCAGCATTGACCCGACAAGTTGCCCTTGGCCCCTTGAGATCCTTCAGATAGAGAATACCCTGCGCTATTCTCTCGGGACGTGCTATCTCCCATTCTGGGAAATTTGGATTGAGGAAGCAGTCAATACGATCCTGTGTCTTGTCGTCAGCTAGATGCAGCATGTTCAAACGCTTGATACCCACTTTTGTTCTCGGACGAGAGGCGATATGGCGCTTGAAAGAGCTGGTGTGGAGGAATTGTGACTGGCGGTATTGACATTAAAGAGAGTACTATCGGTCCTTTCAGGAGCGCTTGGGCTTTGTAATCAGTGACCATGTGGAAATTCCACATGCGTTGCTTGTTGGGCAGGATTAGTTCGAGCACCGAGAACATCCTTGCAGGCAAAGAATAACATGGGTAATATCAGGGCGACACGGAAATAGGGCACAAAAATCATGACTGCGACTCTAGTATAATCGATTGGTTGCTAAAGTCTGGACTAATCGATAACAGATGGCTGTGATTAAGTTGATTCGTTGTCTCTGATGGAGATGGCCAATGGCCATATAAAAGCTCGCGAGTATGAGGGAACTCGAACAATCACGAAATCTATGCTAAGAATCACGCTGTTGAAGGAGTCAGCATGGACGTAAACCTGGATATCGTGAATAAAGTTGCGGCAAGAGCTATGAATGAGCCCGGGCCAGAACCATGACCAAGACTAAGACCGTAAGAGGGCAAGACAGATGGCCGGTGCGAAGGATGAAGGGAGGGAGCAGGCTCCTTGGAGTGGGCTTCTTATATGAAGTGTGAAAACCCCTGGCAAAAGAGATTCATTCATTCATTCTGGTGAAGTTAAAGATGCAAGGGACTATACACCGCCCAGATGTCGTTGAGACTGTCCGGATCATGAAATGGAAACCGAGAACAATCAATCCTCTTCCCTAACTTACTGAAAGAGGCCTAACTGAGATCACTCTTGATCTTTCAAATTGGTTTGTAGCTCCTCGAAAGTCTTAATAGTATTTTGTTGCTTTGAGGATATTCTAGCTTGTCAAAGTTGTTGTAGTCATTGAAGTTGAGATGGACGAAAAACAGATCGAGCTCATCGCTATCGAGTAGTGACGAAAAGTAGAACAAGAAAACAAATATTTCAACGCAGATACAGAATTGCTCTATGGCCGGTCGTCTCTCTGACAATTAGAACGTCGATATAGAACAGTCTAGTGGAGGTCAAGCATTGACTTCATCCCGGCGAAATGGTGCTGTTTGCCGTATGGTCCCTCGCATCTATCAAATATTTCTCGCGCTTGGACGCCAACGTCGAAACAGAGTGGTTTGGTAGTCTCATGATAACTCCGTATTCGAATTAGCCAAGAAATGCAAGAGGGAAAGATGTGAGAGAATCCTCACATCGTTACAGATGAATATCGCGGAATAGTTTAAGCAGCTGACTTCCACGCATTCCCTTGGTGGTGCTTCGCTAGTTTTACCACGCGCTTTATCCAGGAGAGTTTGATATACTTTCTTGAAGGCTTGTAGCCAGCATTGTTCCAATTCTGAGGGAAGGCCTTCTCGTTCCCTTCCCCACACCTCACTTGGCCATCGCCTTGAGGTGAGTCCCACGATTCTGGCTGCTTCTTCTTCTCCCGGCGAGGTATTACTGCGTTCGCTGTCTCTCCAAGAAGTCCAGCACACTTGGTATCTGAGGTCTTTGGCGACGAGTCTACGTCGGAGGAAGGAAAAGGACTCATTTCTGGTGGAAAAAACACAGTGGAAAGTGTCGTGGTAGCTGGCTGAGAAGTACCCTCCACGGCCGAAAAGTAATCGTGTTTCATGATTACGAACTACGACTTCCGATTGTGGTTGAACCGTACTGAAGACTTTGAAACAATGTTCCAAGTAGGGTCAGCCAGAGTGAAATGAAGGGTGGAGGATTCATGATTTGTCAAGATTTATGGCCGTGGTTGGATTAGTGTGGACTCGGAAATCAACAATATGTTGATTCCATTGTCAATTTCATGATACAGACAGAACTTCAATGAATAAGTCTTGCTCTGACGGTGGTCTATCATTAACTCAACTCTCCTCTAATCTTGGGAGAGCTATACTAAAAGTGCACACTTATTGTTATTGTAATACCACAAACCCCTAATCGTGTCCTCAAACGCCGCACCGTTGTATACCACAAGGCATGAAGCCCCAAGACTCAATCGTCCGAGCGCAACTTTTCCTTATCCCCTTTTTTCAAAGCCCTGAGCCCAAACACCATCTCAACATCTCAAATAGCCACCCACAATCAGAAAATCAAGTCCTGACCCGGAAGTCCAACAGCGTCCATCTGTACGAGCCCGGTATCCATGAATCCCGCTCCCACATCCATCCCCTGCCCATCGATCCCCGCCCCATCCCAGGGACTCAACTCTCCAATCCCATCATACTCCCCAGATCCCGAGCTACTAGGTCCATTCTGGAGAGCATATTGGGAGGTAGCGGACAGATCGAGCCAGCTGAAATATGGGACTGGAAGGCCTGGTTGATTTTGGTTTTGAAGATTGGGTGCGAAGGGGTCGGGGAAGGATGATGGGTTGTTGTAGATGTTTGGGTCGAGATTGGGGTCGAAGGTTTGTTGTTGGTTGGGCAGGCTCTGATTCGAGTTCAGAGGCTGGCTTGGGTTTTGGTGATCATTTCTGCCTTGGTTCTGGTTGTGCTGCCCCTGTCCGATAGGGTTCTGTTGTTGTGCAAGCATGCGATTATCGATGCTCATGCGATGGAGAGCCTTGTTTCCGTTCCGCTTGGGAGACTTGCGCCACAGTAGCTCTAGCAATCTGGCATATCGGTTGCCGATTTGATTTCCACCAACCGAAGAGGCTTGCAGACGGTCGATGGTGAGTCGGATTATCTTGTGGACTTCATCGCGCTCGGATTTCTGGAGAGATGTCGTGGAGCGAGCCTAGGACAGTTGTGATCAGTGACATGAGTCCACAGAGGTGGGAGTGGAGAGAGAGAGGGAAGGACTCACCTTGTAGAGAAAGACGGCGCTGTAGATGACAAAGAGGTAATAGGATGATGGCATGTGGCGGAGAGTTTCTGGTGATACTGAGTCGTTGAATCGAGTCAGCAGAGAAGTCGCGGCGTTTACTGCCTCGTAGATGAAGCGTGCATCGGGAGCTGTAGAATTGATGAGAGGTATGGAGCCATTAGGGTTATGCTGGCTGTCGCGCTGATCGGTAAGTGCACGAGAGATAGTTGCTTGGTATGCAAAGGCATTGACGTAAAGTCGCAGGTAGTCGTAGGTGAGCAGAAGACTGGCTTTGATATATGGGTGGCCTGCTATGTCAGTCAAATCCTACAAATAAGTCCAGGAGGGCATACAATTCAGAGATCCCCAATTCTCCATCCATGTTCTGATGCTGTATCTGAAGTCATCGAGGTATTTAGCATATCGACCCTCTAGCATCTCTTTCCAAGCATGACCTTTCGAGGAATACAGGATGTCATGAACGTTAGAGAAGATTTGCGTCAATTCCAAGTTCGCCTGGAAGATAGTAGCGAAATCTTCATCATGCTCATTGGTACGCTGCAGAGTCGGAAAGTTGTCCGCCTTTAACCCGGAAAGAGGCCCAGGTCCACGAGCCCAGAATCCCTTGCCAACACGAACCGAAACCTGACGGTCGCAGATATAGCACGCTGCCCAGACTAGTCTTTTTCGACGAAACTTGGCGGGGTCCTCCTGTGTATCGCTGTTGAATGACGTCCGATCAATTTCGAGAAAGTATCCGAGCCGTAGAGCTGTGCCTATGTACATCCATGCAACACGATCTTCCTCACCACGACCAACAGTGACCGCCACTTGAGGCCGATGTGATACCCATTGTGAGAGGAGGAGCAGCGCTTCAACCGCCTCGACGTTCGCATCAGCTCCTGCCAAGATGTTCGAGATCAATTGTTGCATATGGTCGTAGCAGACTTGGTGCAATGCTTCTTCGTCTTTCGATGCGACTGTAAGAATGGCCGAAAACAAATGTGGTTCGTAACGTGAGAGCCATTGTAGTCTACCTGGGTTGAATGTCTCTTTAGGAACGATGGGAAAGAATGGATGGAAGAATTGCTCATAACTAGAAGCGTCAGCGCGGGCGTAGTCTGCGATGAGGTTCACGCATACCTAGCAAATAGCGAATAGACCTGCTCCGGGGTGATCAAACCATCCAGCAGTGGACGATAATGCCACACGGTCTCCATTGGTTGCAGATTGATATCTGGACGTGGGGCCGGTCTCCTCCGTTTTGATTGCCCATTCGGGTCGTCACTGCGAGGAGAATTGGAGTCATCGGCTCGATCTGCTACCTGGGCCAAAATTTCAAGTGCATCCGATGGATTTTGCAAATCTGCTGTTGCGATGCCTTCATGCGATGGCTTTCCGATGATGCTGGCGGTAGATTCCATCCGAGGACGATATGGCTGGTTGTGTGGACTCACGATCTAGGAATAGTAAGCTTCACGCACCGTACTGGAAGGAAGGGATGAAGGATCAATGCCTTAGATTGTTTCCGTTGGAGAATGCCATGCTATGGTGACAAGTTCGGAAGGTTTCACTTACAGCAGGATACTCAGTATATCTTGACGGAGCATCTCCTCCAGCAGCTGGCGGTTGCCATATCTGCCTGTCATCATACCTATTCTGAAAAGGTTCAGAACGTTGCCGGCTATGAGAGCTGTCCATCCCATACTGTGGACTTGAATGTGCTTGTGCTGCCGGTGAACCGTGGAAAGTCGAGACTGTCGGGGTGGATGGTCCAGAGTGCTCCGAACCTTCTTCGAGCTTAGGTTTCTTTCGAACTCGACGACCACCACGGTGACTTTCTCCAAGTACACATTCTCTGTTTTCTCTTTGGCAACGTTTGCAGGGCTACATATAACGTTAGAGTCGTTCCAAGCAGAATCGATGAACGTGGCATGGCAACATCACGTGATGTTTACAGCATGCTCTGGCTGCCTCTTTGAATGAGCGCGAGGTTGAGATTGAATCCTTGAACAGCATTGATCTTGGCTCTGACGAGATAATGCTTTGTTCATGCTCAGTCGAGACAATCCGAGCCAATATCGAAATGTCCGAATTACTCCATTCCGACGCGTCATAGAAGTCTCAAGCCACGTAAAAACTCAAAAACTCAGAAAAAACATACCGGTTTCCCACCATTAGGATCCAGATCACATTTGCTCTTTCGATTTCGACAATGTAAACAAGCACGGTATGCTCTCATAGCATCAAACGGCTTCTCGCCCGGCTGGGGCGTAACATTTGACCGGCCCGAGTTGGCTGTACCGGATTCTTGTGTGAATTGAGTCTGATCCTGACCCTGGTTCTGAGCTTGAGATTGGCCATTTCCGTTGCCATTGCCATTGTTCATCAATGGAGACCCGGACTGATTGGCATTGGGCGCGCTCGTGATATTCCCGGTGGCGCCAAGAGGAGGCAGCATATGGCCTGACATGAGGCTGGATGGATGAGTGGAGGCAGATCGGAGGGACGGCGAGTGACGGTCAGGACAAGGGATAGTTGTTAATGCACTGTATGGGGCCGATGTATTGATGCCGATATACGTGGAGCAAAAGATGGTCAAAGACCGACGATGCCGACGATGCAGGATGTCGGTGATTGACGATGGGATGGGAGGGGATGGGCACAGATGCGGGGGGGCGCGCTGATGGGATGGAGACGAGGGAGGCGGATGTGGATGAAAGAAGGTTGGGCTGGGCTGGGCTGGTGATGATGTCGGCGTCGGCTTCTGCAAGTGGGAAAGTGCCGACCGCGGATGACCCGGTGCTCGGCTCAGCCGAACTAGTGTTGTTGACAGGCAAAGGTAAGTACTTCTGATTTCTCCTGTATTTGAAGCACAGAAAGGAATAAAACCCTGCAGTTCTTTCTTTGATGAGTATATTCCGAAAGAGTTTGTCACTCTGTTTGATATGTGTCATCTTACCTGCACCTTGTATATTGAATTCCTCTGCTACCCCGCATTCCAGGTTACACCAACCCAGGGCACATAGACGATACAGATATAACCTCAATATATTCCAGGAAATTCCTTTGCGGAATGATATAGTATTGACGAAAAGAACCAAGTGTTTCAAAACTATAGTCTAGTACCTGTGTCGCTTTTTAAATATAGTTTCGAAAATGCTAGCTTATCGCAGGTTATAACGCGTCAAGACCAAAGCCCACTCAAAAAGCAAGGTACTCAGGCCTGCTCATTCGATCAACAAACCTGCAGCATGCAGACTGGTTGGATTATACTACACGCTGACTGACAGCATTTCAAGCATCGACAGCGGGTTATTTGTTATAGACTCGGCTTCTGTCTGTGTTCATTGTGCCGAGAAGCAGCATATCTCTAAACATTTCGAGAGGAAGAATCCACATCATGGAATTTAACTGATTGCAATTACGATATCGATTTCCAATAATTGGCTCGAACTTTTCCGGCTTCTCAGTCGGTATGTTCTTTGGTACCTGGATCTGTTTCGTGCTGGTCCGCTTTTACGGACTTCTCTCATGTCGGGAGTCAATCCAAGATGCAGCTACCGGATACGACCTGGATGTCGGGACGTGATATGCAAAGGATAGCATTACCAGAAATGAATATGAGAGGTTTTTAATGTACTTTCGCAAAGCTTTACTTCACGGCACATCAGAGCGCTCGTTGTGGCTGGACGCGATGATTCGAGGTCTACATCCTAGAGTCCTGTTATGGGATCAAGGGTCTTGAATTCGAGAGACAAAAGATAGAAAGAATTAAAGTGGAATTGGTTCTCGGACACTGGCTTTGTGCTGGGCATCATTCTTCTGAGTAGACGGACGCTTCGTATTGACATGGACAGCCTGATTTTTCAAGTCTATCCTACGAACATTAAAGTACCAGTTATGCCATCACTTTATCTGACATAAACTCTCAAAGCGCTGACCATAGCGAGCACCAAAACTCCCACGCCGAATATCCACAAGATCTTACCTTTGACCACTGCGAATGTCTGCGAGCTGACGTCAGTTCCAGAACCAACTACCATAAAACATATCCAAGGAGGGATCCTACCTTCTTGTAAAACTCCAGATGTGCCGACTGCAGCCTGTAATTTTCTGCCTCGTACTCGCACCATTTTTCGAGCGACTCGAGCGCTGTCTCGATGACTTTTCTGAACTGGACCCCATATGTCAGAACCGCATGTGGTTTCGTGAGTGACTATGCATACCGAATTCTGCTGATCATTCACGCCCGCAGAAATGCTCTCCAATGCGATGACAGCGCGCTCCAGTAGTTCTGATAGCTCTGGACCGGGCTCGAACATCATGGGGATTCCGATATCTTCGTCCTCGTCTTCCTGGATGTTAAGCTGATTGGGCATTGTTCCTATCGGGGGGTGGAATTCGAAGAGGGTATTGGGTTTCGAGAGAGAGGTCGTCGAAGGGAGAAGCGTCGAAGATTCCTCACAAGGAAGACAGCAGAAGGAGGAAGGAGGTTTTGCTGCCGTCTCACTTGGCCTCCAAAAAGATGCTAGTGGGTTCGACCGTGTTGGGGATGGAGTCTATGTCATCTTCGGGCAGGCTTATGTCAATGGTTTATCGGAGGGTTTAGGATTCTATGCGATGGGCTTACCTGAGTTGGAGTCTTTCAAAGTCAAGTGACGGATGAATCTGAGAGTGCCATTCTTTCTACCTTCCCCTAGCTTATAAAAGCCCACAATGTAGCAGGAACTACTGTAATAACCCCAATATTAACATTAACCGACCACCAGAGCGCAATCTGAAAAAAACGTGGCAATGGATAACGCTTCTGCGCCATATCACTAGATCCACGGTATCCTGAATACCCTCCAGCCCATATGATTGTCCTAGGCCTCAATCTCTGACGACGTCAGACTTACTTAAGCGCCTAGTGAAATATGTGAAGTAAACAATCAATACCTAGGTACTCATAAGCTCATCAGGCTGGGACCGGAGGGCTGAGGAAACTTTGCCGGCGTTCACCTCCGAATTGTGGCAGACCTTCACTCAATGGGTGGTGAATAGCTAGCCTCTTCAGCCTGTTTGCTCTTCTATCAAACAGTCTCTTTAGCGTTTTCACCTCCTCTCCTCCAATGAGGAGGCGCCATAGTGAGCCTGGGAGAAACGCTAGTGGTTTTCGCTAAGCGAGCTCTTGCTCTGGCAGCTACAAAAGCTCTTCCCCTCTCCCGTCCTTGAAGATTTTACAACTCCCAGGCCTCTCATCAACACCAAAGTCGCCCCCAGTCCTCCTCTTCCCTCCTCGTCATCTTTTCTTTTGCTTCGATCTGCATTGAGCTCAATCCATTGCTGCAGCTTCGCCCACACCAAGGTATGTGTTTACTTCTTTGTTTACATCAGCACATAACCAAAACTCACCTTTCCCTGCCTTTCTCCAATCTCTACCCTACTAACACAACATCTTTACTCTGTTCCAAGTCATCACAATAACTGACTTTGTCATTACAGATACCCGACGACTCATCGAACTCATACCTCCTACACACATATCCATACATGTCACTGAAGGTGGTGAAGAAGAATTATCGACCAAGAGAAGGAGGTCATCCCAGGAGACCACGAAAGGTACGGATATGTTCACTTGTACTGCATCCCTGCTCTGTCTCGCAGCATGATAGAAAAGAGTTGCTTGACACAGAAGCGCTCATCCTCGGACCTTCTCGTTTCTGCGAGAGTGGAATGGGGTTATTCATGGATGCAGGATCCCGTAGTAAACATTCTGTTCAAACTGTGATGGTCACCGAACACCTCGTTGGACCACAGGGCTGTGATCTATACCCTGCTGGGCGCCTTACTGCTTGCCGAGTACGACTTGTTTATGAGCATCCTTGAGACACGGAGCGGGTTGCAATCTTACACTTGTGTTTTCTGTACTCAGTTTGGTCAACCCCAGCTGACACTGAGCCATCATCTAGCCAGATCTCAACTTTGGTCGTCGCGATCCTTCCAAGAGACTCCCGAAGCAAGTCACAGACATCATGTCTCATCACTACTCCCCCTCATACACTACGACCGACGGAGACCATTACACAATTGCCCGTGGCATTGATGCCGTCGAGGACATGACCCGTGCGCTCGATGCTCAGCAGACTTGGGTATGTCACTCGTCATTCATTGCCCTTCTCCATTATGTTGCACACATTGACTGAGATTGACCTCGCAGCTTGCGCAAGCTCTCAAGGCTTGGCGCGATGCCAAGAAGGAAGACCAGGCTTTGAGGCACAGAGTAAGTTCACACTATGTCAAGAACACTGATCGAACTATGCTAACATGATCTAGGAGCTTGATCTTGAGCCAAAGAAGTTCGATCGCGACTGCAAGAATAATGATGTACACCATCAAAGATTTGTCCTTGGTTGTCTTGTCGTTTTGTTTGTGGCTTGGATCTTTGGAGCTTGGCTGAAAGTCATTGGTAAGACGCTTCATCTCTACGTGTATGATGACCATTCTCTGACTTGTCTCTGCAGACTAGCATCTTCTATAAGCAAGTTTTGCGTTTTCATCGGCAGACATAGGTGGCTGAATACTTTGTTCGGAGTTGGTGCTGGAGTTGGTGGCGCTCACTTGGTTGAAATGTAGATATAATGTTTGGGGATGATGCCCATCTGCAGGCGTTCAATGAGAGCCTTTCACTGTTGAATATGTTGTTCCATCGCATAACTTCAGATGATATCTCTGTGGAAGGTGTTTAATATTGCACTGACCTTGCCCATGTGCCCCTCATTGTGTAAACTTGTCGACCTGTCAAAGCGCCACCTCGTCCGGGGAAATCGGGGATCTCGGCAGTGACTGCATCTCTGTGGGGTGAGGAACAACCCCTCATTGGTGCGCATTTCAGACATCACAAGTGCCGCAGATCCCTCCTCGTACCTGACTCCCAAAGCTCTGCATCACCACCTGCCAGCGGCCTTTCATTCGTGCGCATAGATTCTCTCCGCACGCCAGTTCCCCACAATGGACCCTGAATGCCGCCATGTGCTGAACGGGCTGAACATGTGGTACTACCCCGCAGACGGACGCGGCCTGAAGCAGAAGGAGGGATGCGGATTGGTGGGTGAAATACCTGAATGAAGGTTGACGGCGCCAGATGGATGACGATGCGGTCGTGGTATATCAAAAAGGCGACGATGCCCCGAACTCCGGGAGACGAGCTAATTGAGAAGTCGGTCCCGAACTTTTGTGGTATAAGAGGGATGGGAGATTCTCTGGGGAAGAACCTGGCATCTCTATGCTCCAGAACGACATTGGCTCGAGCAAACTTCAATGATGCTTTCCAAACTGAATCTCGTCGCCACAGCTGTGCTCAGCTGCACGAGTCTTGTTTCCTGTCTTCCCTCATCAAGTCCCCGGAATTCAATCTACCAGTCTACCACGCGGGCAGAAGAATATGAAGGCTATGCATTTGCATATTTCACCGGAAACTCCATCGCGGGCGAGAAGATCTACCTCGCAGCAAGCAAAGGAAACGATGCGCTGCAGTGGAATGAACTCAATGGCGCTCAGCCTATTTTGACTTCTACACAAGGGACAAAGGGTTTGAGAGATCCATTTTTGATCAGATCTCATGAAGGAGACAAGTTCTTCCTTCTGGCGACGGACCTGTCGATTGGGTCTGGGACAAGTTGTAAGTCATTCAGGGATCATTACCCATATATGTGGGAGTAGATACTGATTTGAAATCATCACAGGGGGAGACTCAGTTCGAACGGGCAGTCGCTATCTCGAAATCTGGGAATCTGCGGATCTCATCACCTGGTCTGAACAAAGACACGTCCTTGTCTCTCCACCCACAGCAGGAAATACCTGGGCACCCGAAGCATACTACGACGATGCACTTGGTACATACGTCGTATTCTGGGCAAGCGACCTGTACGATGAGAGCGATACCGCCCATACTGGCTCCTCGTACCAACGCATGCTGATCTCGAAGACTTCTGACTTTGTCACATTCAGCGAACCTGAAATCTGGCAAGATGCTGGAACAGCGCGAATTGATTCGACTGTCCTCAGGGAGGGCGATGTGTATTACCGTTTCACCAAGGATGAGGGGGCAGTAACTGGATGCACTGATATCATTCAAGAAAGTTCATCCGTTCTTGCAGCGAATTTGTCTTCTTGGTCAATCATCGCCAGCTGCATCGGAGCCAATGCTGGAACCAGTGCCGTCGAAGGACCAACATCATTCAAGGCTAACCCAAATGATGTCAATGGACAGAAATACTACCTCTTCCTGGATGAGTACACTGGCCGTGGCTACATACCTCTCGAGACAGCAGATATCGCTGCTCCCGACTGGAAAGTGTCAAGTTCATACAGCCTCCCAGCCAGTCCTCGCCATGGAACCGTCGTCCCCATTACTGCTGCCGAATTAGCAGCTATCACTGAGCATTATGGTACCGTAGCATCGAAGAAGGAACGCTCCGCATCTCTCGAAAGGCGAAGCAGTCCCGTCCTTCCAGGCCTTTATGCTGACCCCAACATCGCTGTGTACGGCGACAAGTTTTACATCTACGCTACAACAGACGGATTTGCTGGTTGGGGTGGACAAGTTTTCTACTCCTGGTCCTCGCCCGATCTCGTCTCTTGGACGCGCAGCGAGCAGCCATTCCTCACATTGAATGGTACCTCTGGCAATGTCCCATGGGCAACAGGCAACGCGTGGGCCCCAACCATTACTGAGAAGGATGGAAAATACTACTTCTACTTCTCTGGCCAGAACCCAACTTACAACCGCAAGACCATTGGTGTCGCGATTGCCGACTGTCCCGAAGGTCCTTTCGTCGCTGAAGACACAGCGATGATCATCAATGGTGGGACGGAGCCTTTGACGTCAGGCCAAGCGATTGATGCGGATGCATTCCTCGATCCTGTGTCTGGCAAATACTACCTCTTCTGGGGCAACGGAAAGGCATTGATGGGCGAGATCGGTGATGATATGATCAGTATGAAATGGGACACAGTCAAGGAGATAACTGCCAACTTGACGGATTTCCGTGAGGGTACATTCGTCGTCTACCGAGAGGGGCTCTACCATCTCACATACAGCATCGATGACACCGGATCTCCAAATTACAGAGTTGGATATGCTACCTCGGAGAGCGTAAATGGACCATGGACATACCAAGGAGTAGTATTGCAGAAGAATGAGGATCTGGGGATCTTGGCTACCGGTCATGATAGTATGGTGCAGGTTCCTGGCAGGGACGAGTGGTACATGGCGTATCATCGGTTTGCGATTCCTGGGGGAGATGGAACGCATAGAGAGACCACGATTGATAAGGTTGAGTGGGATCCAGACACGGGCTTGATGAAGGAAGTCATCCCAACGTTAGAAAGTGTACAGCCTGTAACTATTGGCTACTAGGTCATAGAATATACCCTCAAGCGTTCTATAATAGGCAATTTCATGCTCCCGCATTTTGACATCAAACTTCACTTTATCATCCTAGCTTTACTGATGATCCTGATGTCTCGTTGATCCTGGCTTATTTTTCGTCGTCGCAGCAGTCCGGTGTTTATGATTGTTCGGAGGATTTCTTCAAACAAAAGCAGGACACCACCTTTGGTGTTCGTACGACACTTGAAACCCTGGTTTTTCAAATTTCGTCCTCTCAGCCAACGTCTCCATCCTTTCTTCCTCAAAATGGCACGAATCATATTCGGACCCCCGACCATCCATACTATCACCCAATATCTCCACCACCCTTTCCCAGAGAAGTTTCCCTTATTGAGGCCTCGGTCTTCATCTCGGATACCCAGCTATCACAAAGACTAGGAGGTCTGAGCGACTTCGTATTCGCTCAATTACTCGACGAACATTCCGTAATCTTGGTACCCCGAGAATACATCCATGACGACCCAGAGCAGCTGTGGCGGAAAGAAGCCTCTGCAGTCTGCTGTTTTCGAACGTGTATCGCGTGTGAGCTTCTGAGTGGCGACCTCCCAAATCTCGCTCGGTCAGGGCAGAAGTCTATGCCAGCAAAATGTCAGTCAGTTAACTTGAACATACAGATATATCTCTCGCGACCCATGGACCAGCTTCCCAATCCTCTCCCACCGGTCCTCCACTCGAACTATTCCTCGCCCAACATCGAAGCAAGATGTTCCCGCCTGGCTCGACCGAAATCAACACCACTTACTTACCGCTAGTCCTAAGCTGGGCACTAACTTACAAGCCCTCTCTGCACTTCTCTTCATCCACTCCCACCCCAACTTCTTCTATAACGACCTCTCCATCTCCAACTACTGGCTATCATCCACCCTTTCACTCTCACTCATCGGATTCCTCAACGCCGATTTCACAGTTGCAGAAGGACGTCTCCACACCGGTTTCGGCTCATTCAACGGTCCTGCTACGTCTTAACAGAGTTAAATCTCGTCCTAGTGTAAAGAGTGACTTGTTTGATTGGGCGACATTTGTGTATATACTTATGACCGGTAAAGAACCAGAGCGAGATCCAGAGAACGCGTGGAAGGATGTGCCCGGGCAGATTCATGAGAGGGAGTATCCGCTGCTTGATGAGAGGTTCATTGGGGGGTTGAGGAGGTGTTGGGTGGAGGGGTATGAGAGTGCTGGGGAGGTGAGGAGGGATGTGGAGGCTTTTTTGGAGGATGGCGGGTTTGAGGTTGAGGGAGGTAGTGTTAGGGGGTTCGTTGCATCAGACTTCTTAGCTACCGTATTTCAAAGTGAACATTCGAATCGATTTGGCATTGGTGCTACATGGGTTTTCGCTTCGCTGTTGAATCTGGGTACTTTCTTCTGATTCACGAAGAGCCTTGAATGAGCTTTCGAAGAGATACATTATTGTTTGTGGGAATGTCGCACAGGCGACCTTTTTTCTCAAGCGTAACGATACTCGTGGTCAAGTCCCTCAAAGAGATATCAAGTTGGCATGACGAAGTGTGACATTCGGATTCTAAGCCGAGATCCGGGGATGTCCCACGACCTTCGTACCTTAAACCCCAATCCTTCCCCCGCAATTCCCCACAGCTTGATCTCAAGGGTCAAGATCTCTCTACGCCAAGAACTTCTCGCAAGTTCGGCAAAGACTTTACCGAGAATCAACATGCCTGCCACGGTTTTCAATTTTGATCATGCACCTTCCTTTTTTGTAAATACTCAAGAAAACACTCCGATATTTTACCGTTCGCATTGTATTCGCACTCGATGCTCGTATAGTCGTCATTCGCTTCAGTTTCTAGTGTCCAGCCACTTCACAGTGGCGAAATATTCCTCCGCCTGGGCAGTCTCAACGCGGGGTTACTCCAGTCTGCAGCGTCGATCACATTTCTTAGTATAGAGGATTTGTTGATTACTTTCTCATTTGATGACTTATCCGATTGAGTTTTCCGAGACGGTACGGATAAAGCATAATTGCTATGGAAACTGCATATCTTTAGTGACTCGGTAATGAAGTTTGTTTGGATGAAGTGTTGTGTTTTTGTGGGGTGACCCAATTGGGATCACCACCACAGTGCCACCTCACTTGGAAACTCGTGACATGTAACGAGCTGAACAAAGAACAGTGACTTCGCTCGGATATGAGTGAGGAGACTTGGAACGGAAAAGAAGAGGGATATTCTCTTGGCTACTTGGCTGTGAATATTCAAGACTTGGACGGTGAAATTGGGAAAGAATCTATGAGATGAAGGAATGGAGCGACAATGGAATCATACGTGAAGGAATACATGCAGGTGTGCTGTTGATCACAAAACAATGGCAGAAAAGAATGAATATAAATACCATCGTGATCATGCATCCTTTTCCCCAAGTCAGCGACATCTGTTTGACATTTTATCTGCTTCCTAGGCTTGGCTTCAAATCAAACAGTTTCTAGGGTCACAAAACTCTGCTACCATGATGCTCTTCTACCTACTGTCAGCAACGGGACTCTTTGCCTCTACAGTCTCTTCGTCCCTCACTCTCCCGCAAGCATGGATGACCGTCAATCCAGATGATACAATCAAGCCATCTAAATTCAAAGGGGAGACACGATACCTGACATGGATGGCTGAATCACAAATCAAGCGTGGAATTGCGCCGACAAATGCGTACACCACTTCTGCTGCTTACTCTGGGATCATGTTGGCGTACAACAGAACTGGGGATAAGCGATTCTATGGTACGCATTTGAAATTCCCGCCTCGAGGCATATGTCGTTTAATCTGGAGGATGAAATTGCCTGATAGTGGGTGCTGATAGTGATCTCTATCTAGATTATGTGAAGTACCAAATGGACATTCTGCTTTACCCGGCGCAGGATGGAAGCATTGTGCTGTACAATGGTAGCAACTCGATCGACGACATCCGTATTGGAAACAGTTTCTGTAAGTCATGACCGAAGTTCAAAAAGGATAAAGCTTGTATTACCGTACACATGCTGACTTTATGTCACCAGTGGATATCTACGAGCAGACAAACGATGAAATCTATCTGAAAGCTGCCTCACTTTTGAAGAAACAGATTGACGGCTCGAGGCGGACTCCGGATGGAGGTTTCTATCACCGATATCCGGACTACATCGATCAAATGTGGCTCGTACGTACTTCTCTGTTCCTTTACATGAATCTAGTGTCTTACTGACGGCATCAAGGATGGTATCTACATGCTCGATGTCTTCTATGCTCGATGGGTGCATAGCTTCGAGAACGACAATTCGACCGCCTGGGATGATATCGCTAATCAGTAAACACGCCTTCCCTACCCACCACATACACATGCAGAGCGCAACAGGCTAACCACAAACACAGATACGATCTCATCAACGCTGGCACAACCATCAACCCCGCCACCAACGGCCTTCCCGTCCACGGCTTCGACGTCTCCAAGAAACAAGTCTGGGCCGATCCAGTCACAGGCGCCGCTCCACACGTCTGGGGTCGTGCAGTAGGCTGGTACATCATGGCTCTCGTCGACACTCTGGACTTCTTCCCCGCATCTCATCCAGGCCGTGCCCGCTTGCTCACTTACTTGCAATCTCTTTGTGATGCAGTCATCGCTGCTCAAGACACACGCACTAAGGGCTGGTGGCTTGTCATGACGCCTGGGTACGAAGGTAAGTGGGGTAATTATATTGAGAGCACGGGCAGCAGCATGTTTGTCTATGGATTGTTAAAGGCATTGAGGATGGGGTATATCGAGGGAAAAGAGTACAAAAAGGTGGCGTTGGATGGATATAAGCTCATGACACAAACGTTCGTTTCGGTATCGAAGCCTTCGGGCGAGTTGAATCTGGACTGGGGCGTGCAGACGGGGAGTTTGAGCTCGAATGGGACCTTTGAGGTAAGTAATTTCCTTATTCTACATAGAAGTGTTACGTTGGGATGAGTATTGGCTGATGGTGAAAAGTACTACGCCTCAATGCCCATTTTCCAAAATGACCTTAAGGGCGTGGCGCCGTTCATGTTCGCTTCGTATGAATATGAGCTACAAAAGTAATACAACCTCGAAGCGAGAAAGACTTCGGTGCACTCGGGCCGAAGGGCGAGTCGGAAGCATCAGCTCCGCTCAACTAAAATAGCCCATGAAATCGGAGAGTAAATGGATCGTGGTGATAGTTTCGGTTGGATAAGAAACAGATCCGTTTGTTTCTAGTACATGTCCCTAGCGAGAGATGTTGAATTAGATTCTACAGCAGGAAAGCAATGATAAAATCAAAGGGTTTTTGGGCACAAAATTCAGCATTCATTTAAATTCTGATTACCGGCTCACAATCTATACCAAACGAAACAAGATGTCGATAACCGAGTCAAGATGGCGATATTCAGGGGCAGGTACAAAAGCGGAACCGCGAGACCGGCATTTGCGGAGAGCCAAGCTTATTGACAAAACGCTAAGCTGGGAAGTTAAACGAGCTCCAGAAAACTAAAACTTTAAACACACTACGAGTTCCCAACTCACCGATTTACCACCCCTCACACCATCCTGAACTAGTTCACATTGCAAACATGAATTCCGTCCATCAAGTAGATCCTCCCAAGGAAATGGTGGGAATTCTTTCTGCCAATCTCACGGCTTTTCAAGGATCGTTTTCGTCAGAACAACTTTATTGCGAGCACATGATGCGGCGGATATATAGCCCAGGAACCCCTCACCGCCGCCAAGGTCTTGGAAACGTTATATTAAAGGATGGAAGCAAACACATGTACCGAAACACGGGGCAAGATACCACGAGATGGCTGTCCAGTAATCATCCGTAATTTCCTCCAATAAAACATATTTTTTTGGCAGCATATATGTATCCCCGTTGGAACCCAACATGAAAGGTACTTGTCACAATTAATATCTTGTCTTTGTTTGAAACGTTTCTAGGATAATACTGACATTATGGCAAAGTTCTCGATTATCACGGCTTTGGTTGCCCTCTCTTCTCTCGTCTCTGCTCAATGCGGCTCTGGAACCCCTGATGCGAGAGTCACTGGCTCTGGTAGCTCGTTCGTCGCTACCAAGGGGTCTACAAATGTGTACTCGGGGTCGGACTACCGTGCAGCCATTCAGGCAGCACTCGACTCGATTAGCAGTGGTCAGGTTAGTCAACTTTGTGCATTTTTCTCTCTGTCTGCATTCTCTTCATTCAGCAATCTGCTGTTGGGGGCTCAATTGGCAGCATTGCTAATTGCGAACAGCGTGTATCCGTAATTGCTTCGGGATCCATTGGAGCCAACACAATCTCCATCACTAGCGGCAAAACTTTTGAAGGCTGCGGCACCATCAATGTCGCCCTCCGCTCAGGCAGAGGAGCAATCGAATCTGTCAACACCAACGATGTCAAGATTCCCTACCTCACCATGACCGGCAACCCCTACTTTGGTCTTCGCTTCTACGGTACAAAGGGCCTCACTCTCGGCCAAATTACCATGAACCTCAGCGGTGGTATTGGCATCCGATTCGACCGTGACCAAGCTGCAAACTCAAATGTCAAGATGGATACTATTCGCGTTACCGGAGCAGGAAGCCATGCTGTTGAGACCTGGAATATCGACGGTCTGACTATCGGATCCGTCATTGCTAAGGATTGTGGAGAGTCCGGCTTGCTGCTGCAGACTACCATCAACGCCAAGGTCGGTCTCGTCGATGGCAACAACGTCGGCGCCGGAACTGGATACGGGACTCTTCGTTTCGCCAACCGCAATGGCCGTCTGTCGAATGGAGCATACACCAACAACGTCAACATTGACAAAGTCGTTTCGCGTGGTGGTGGACGTGGAATCTTCTGCGTGTCCGAGTCTGGAGGTGCAACCATCACGACTGTGGATCTGGCTAACAACGGCAACAATGCGATCTTGCTGGAGAACTGCTATGGCATTACCATCAAGGGTGGAACTGTCAATGGCGGTGGTGAGGTTAGACTGGCTGCACGTACCGAGTTTGCGAATAACAGGGATTTGTCCATTACGTTGAGGGTGGATGGTACGACCGTTCGGGAGTCTCCTTGTGGGGAGAATATCAAGTGGACTTTGACTGGCAATGGTGCTAGAAACATCTGCTAGAGGGTTACGGTACTCGTAGTCCCCGATTCTACTGTGTGTCACTGCTCGATTCGATTTCTGTACATATTTCATGATGTTCGGCCTCTTGTCTCAAACGTCAAAAAGCTATCGCCTGGTCGATTTTTTCATGTATATACTTTTATTAAAACTGTTCAATTGCTCAATAGCTTATCAATAGGGTCTTGAGTCATCTGCTAAGATGATTGATCTCGACAGACCAACAACAGAGGGGCTCAGGGTGGCAGTCAGCACCCGGAGTGCGTTAGCTCGTACCAAAGCGCATGGGCCTGCCCCACCTTCCCGAGTTCTCCTTTTTTGTCGAAGCAGGAGTCCTAAGAGTTCAATCGAATGCCTGATGAAATGATGCTACTGTCTTCAGAGTTCTACTTTACCAAGCGAACCTTCTTCCCCGATGTGTCAGATATCATATCAGAAGTGAACGACAATGCGGAGAAAGACTTGAGAAGCCTTCGTCGGTTGTTCTTACGAGAGCGCATGAAAGCACGAGGAAAGCTCAAAATAAGGCAGCTTCTAGGACAAGAGGGGTTTAATCCTGCATTTCTTTAGTCATCGGCAAAAGATTTGAAGCCATGCCCTATATGTGGAGTGACGATCTATCTTTTCCCCAGCTCTCGTGCCATCAACGGGCCAAATATAAGGTCAGAGTCATTTCAGATCGCTTAGATTAGATAGTTGAATCAATTGGTCAAGCAAAAGCTTCTATAGTATCCAATCTGCAGCAGTCCATCCACCCAATCTCGTGCTATGAGAAAAACAGCGGCAGGGCCCGAAGCCAGAACTTGTTCACACTATTCCTATTCTTCTCGGCTAATTGTGAATGCAAAGCTATGATAGGCTACCATTGTAGGTGCCCCTACGCAACTCTGGACTGTGCATATGCAGCCGGATCCAACTTGCTCAAACGCACTCTCACGTGATACATATATCAGTTTCTCATAAGCTGGAGATAAGCCACCTGGAAGTCAGAAGGTATTGAAAAATAAGGCATCGTGCCCAGACTCTCTGGTGGCTGGATTTAATCGTGCTCAATCTGCTCATACTGCCGCTGGCCTGATGTGTTGAATGCCATTCCGCTGGTCTGGACTGTCCACTGATCTACATCTCGTAGGCTTCTGGCCAATTGAGAAGTTTAGATTACCAAGAAATCGCCGATTGCTTCTTTTAGAGGATTCATACACGGAAAAGGCACTACTGTAGATATAGTGGGTCCGAACCCCGAACATTTCAAAGTATATGAGGACGTCTACGTTGCTTCTTAACAAGTGGGTTTCTGTCCTTGATTTTGTCCGGCCGCGAACTTGCGCTTCGTGGTTGCCTCGTACACCATGAAGTTCAATTTGATTCTTGTGGCATCATGCCTTCTCACCCAGCCTGTCTTGGGAGCAGCAGGCTTAGTTGGCTTTGGAATCTACCCATACTCTCCCTACTGCGCATACACCTGTCTACGATCTCTCGAAGGACTCATGCTAGCTTGCTCCGAGGACATGGACATGAGCGGTATGATGTCGCACGGCGCAACCGCTACCTCAGCAGAATGTCGATCCGAGGATACACCTTGGTTGACAACACTTGCATGGTGCTTGAAGTCGAAATGCGACGATCTCAAAACCTCTCAGATCGAAGCATTCTGGGAACAGCAGAGTACCGAAGATCCTACTGTGCCAGCGAAATGGGGTTACGAAGCTGCATTGTTGAAAATTACCGAAGGTCCGACATATGTGCTGGCCGCAACTGATGAGGATCTAAATTTTACTTCCATTGTCAATCCGGATACATACCAAGCCCAGTGGAACACTTTAACCAGCGTTCAGCGAGAGAATGTGGTTGAAGGAGCTTTTGGGTAAGCTATCCATACATGGATTTACTCTATCTGAAGCGGCATTGTCACTGACGTCGGATAGCATTGCGATTCTCGTCGCAGGGCTTGGAACCCCGGTCCTCTTGACTTGGCTTGGCTACGTCCCTTATATGTCTGGCTTACTCGACAAAGTCCGTCCATTCCTCGTGTATCCCAGCTTGATTGGCACATATCAAGTCCGCCCGCTCCCATATCTCATGGGAAACTCTCCCACAGAAGGGCATGGGATCTGGATCATCCTCTTTTTTATACTGAACTTGATTCTCACCGCCATCAACTACGCCAATCATCGAGAAGTGAAGCTATGCTGGAGCGTGAAAGAGTCAGCTAAGTGCCTTGTGCAAGAAGTTGAGGGCGTGCTAAGCACAGTGCCTAAGAAGGAAATCTTGATTGGGTCTCGATTTGATTTTACTCAGTTGTTAGTGGAGGAGAAGGAGTCTGGCTGGGGTAGAGTCGGCGTTGTTGTTTCTGGACCTGGTGAATTTTGTGATGATGTTCGACAGGCTGTTGCGATGGTTGGGAGAGGAAGTAAGACTGTATTTCAACTTGAGGTGGACGCATATTCTTGGTAGATGGTTTCCATGCCATAATGATTTTCATTACATATCATGAGTATCTAAACTAAAGAATTTCCATCAGACAGTGATTGGAATCTTTCCTATGAATATCTTATCCTAGATACTTTTCATCATCGAAGTGTTGTTGTTATCTACTATGATAGATGTCTTGGCCAAAATACTTCTGATCAGGTTGTGATTATCATTCTATGCTATGAAGATTTTGTCCTTCTTAACTCAATTTATCATTACACCTCTGAACCACCAGACGAATAATCTATCCCGGAATTCTCAGAGTCCTTCCGTCGTCGTGATAAACAAAAGAAAGCAAATGTCTCTAGGAATCAGTGATTATATGAAGAAAGCCCCAAAGAAGATGACAGCAGTAAAGATCGTGACGCCAGAGTACTGGAACTCATGCCAGAAAGTGGTCTTGGCATACCTCTGCTTCTTCCAATGTTCCTTTGGCCTAGCAATACCTGTCTTTGGGTCTCTATCCAATAGCTGCTCCCTGTCTGGCATAGTAGGTGGCCAAATTGCGTATCTGATAGGCTCGCAGCAGGCGGTGACCGAGAGTAACCACAACATTGGCGGCCAGAAAGCGTGCGTCAGCAGGTAGATCAGCAGCTTGTGGATATTAGATGAATGTTGGATGCCAATGACCGTTGAGTATGAAACGGCAGCAATGACGAACAAGATGTATAAGAGATGAAGATAGACATCGCAATCCCAGAGAATGACTTTCAAGCGACGGAGAAGCGGTGCTCGAGTCTTGGGATCCCGTTCATTGAGCTCCGATTTGATTGATCCGGAAGAAGAAAATGCCATTGCTTTGCCTCCAAGCCAAGATGGAAGAATGAATGATCGGACGATCGTCATGGCGTGGAATGGAGCCATCCAGAGTTGTGCTCCAGTATCGCGTTGAGCGAGGCGATATCCGGAAGGAAGGTAGGTGATCCACTCATTGAATCGCGTAAGAATTAGAGATGCGAAGCAAAGTCTTATTTGCCATCGTAATTGAGCATTGGTAGAGTAAGCGACAAGCTGTCCTCCCGAGACGAGAACAATCGGTATGGTCAGGAGGGCGATCAGAAGAAAAATCTTGAAGAAGGCATCGATGGCGAAGACGAATGCCGACAATCGAGCGAAGAAACTCATTCCTTTGACGAGAGGACCGAACATGCAGAACTTGAGCTTTAGAGCTGTTTGAAGCGTACCGAGTGTCCATCGAGTGCGCTGTTTGAGATGGCCGGTGAAAGTGTCTGGAACGGTCCCATATTGCAGTGCTTCATGGCAGAAAGCAGTCTTCCATCCAGAACCGAGCAAGAGTGATGATGTGAAGGTGTCTTCGGCTAAGGAGCCGACTGGCCATCCTCCAATGTTCTCTAATGCTTGGCGGCGGATAGCATATCCTGATCCTGTGCACCAAGCGACCCCATTGGCATCTTTCGTTGGCTCCATGACGTGAACAAAGGTATCGAGGGATTGCACAAGCGGGTCATTGTCTGGAACGTTGTAAAAGAGCTGAGGAACAGGTCAGCATAACATCACCAAACGTTTGCTCTGAATATATACCTGAGGCGGGCAGACAAGTGCCATCTTCGAATCATTGATGAAATGTGCTATGATGGCACGTAGCCAATCTTCCTCCGGAATCATATCCGCGTCGAGAGCAGCAATATATTCCCCAGCACCACCGTCTAGATTAGTGACGAAGTCCGTTCCACCTGTCAGGTTCCCAGCTTTGAAATGATGCGGCACACCTTTGATCTTGATCCTGGCGTGGTAGAATACATTCGGATACTCAATACCAAGATTTATAATTGCCTGTTCTAGTGCAGCATCCTTCCCATCGTCTAGAACGACCACTCGGAATCGATCTTGCGTGTAGTCGACAGCACATGCAGCTCGAGTAGTGTCCAGGACGATGTCGACGTCTTCTCCACAGCACGTCACGAAGACATCGACTGTTGGGACATCATTTCCGCGAAGTCGTAGCTTGGGACGGGAGCGTCCACGAATCGAAAGCATTTGATAGAGTTGATGGAGGAGAGCCGGACCTGTTGTCTGTCAGGCAATGATAATGGATGAGAGCTGAATATTACTCACAGGCGACACATCCTTCAGCAGCAATGAAGAGCCATGCCATGACATATGTCTTGTTGAAAGCCTCTTGAGCAATGACGGTGCAATGGATGCGATATGCATAATAAAGAAAGTATGCCGCAACGGCTAGGAATGTGAAGATCGGAGACAATCGATAGAGCTTTCGCTTCCAAGAAGGAAGAAACTCGACATCGTCATGCTGATGAAGCGTCTCGACCTGGTAGTTGCTGGGGTCGAGCTGTTTGTCAAAGGATGATACACTTTGGGAGAATTGACTCTGTTCTGGCGGGCTGAGATTACGATCGGCCTCAAAACTGACTTTCTCGTGAGGGGAAGCGCAAGCTGTATCGCCACCATAGTATGAGGAGAGCGATGTACTCGAGAGAGATCGTTGGTGGTAAGCTCGTTGAGGATATTGAAGCAAGTTCGCCGTTGACCCGTACTCCGAACTGTTGAGATTGAAGGTCGATGAAGCTGCAGAATTGTCGCAGCTGATGAATGTCCCAGTACGAGGCCGAAGCGGAATTTCTGGACGCAGAGGAATCTGCTGAGAGGCTGGGCAAGGGTTTGCAGGGGCCGCAAGGCCTGAGGACTCCGCATTCGCAGAATCCTCACTCGAAATAGAATTCAACGGTCGCATTGTTGTGACCTATACAAACCAGCGAAATGAAATTGAAACGAGAGTGGTTTAAACGAGAGCCAAGTTTGCATTAAGTGTGTCTGGGAAAGAAGAGGATATGGGCAGGACAGTACTCCTTTTTACTATGATCTCCACAGACCGCGGACATCGCCACGGGAGGAAAAGCAACTCACAGCCACTAGATTCTTGACTCCATTGGATCAAGTCTGCCTTATCAGTCCCACAACATGGTTCCGTGCTGAGAGGTGGAGTATATGAAAGTGAGCAAAATTGAGATCACTCTGATAACCTCAAGGTATCGCAGGCCGCTTCTGACTATTCTTTGGGTGTGGAAAGCGTCAACGCAGTCGGCCAATGGCGGCTGGACCACTCGGCACCGACATGACGGCAAGAGACGCGTTGAAGTCTGCATCGCTTCCTCATCAGTTTCAGGATACAGGTAAGAGAGCAGAAACCTTTTCATGACCCAGAAATCATCTTCGGACCCATTGGTAGAATTTAGCCCGCCTCGCTTATCCGTTGCGCTGCTGCCAGGGTTGACATTGTACACGTGACACCACTGAGACCACTATTGGGTCCCTGAAGACACAGCTTGGGGCGCTTGGACCATAGCCTGAAGCGAGAATTCAACCCTGGCAGCAGCGCAACGGATATGGCGAGGAAACACTGACGACAAACAATGATTGCGAACGCTGCCCCGCAATGTCTACTTTGACAATGAGGCTGAAGAGATGAGTCCGAGAAAAACCACCATTGGTACTGGTGCATGGATATACGGCCCCAGCTCTACTGCCAATATCGAGCTTCGTTCAAAGATAATAATCCTAGTCGATGTAGGTGCAATGGCACGGATAAGAGCACCTAGTGCAGATCTGTACCAAGTATAGAATTGATCAAGGACATCCAGACAACTTGTAGAAAGATAAGATGAAAGAATTCTGCAGCGGGCGAACCCCAGAAGAACCTTCCGCGTGCATGGCATCGTGGACTCCAACGCGTCTTTTACGGGTCCGGACGCGCGTGCACTTGTGCGCTTGATCCTGGTGACAGATAAGCTTGCGGAAGAGATAGAACCCGAAATAGAAGTCGATACCAAGGCGATCTCCTGAAAACAGCTCTTGAGAAAATATTGCCTGGTCCAACCTGGCATGCAAAGGGTAGGGGAAGTGATGTTACAGGACAGTGGGAAAGATGTCAGAAAACTTTGTCTTCTTGGCTAAGGATCTTCTAGGCCCGATCGGGATGTCTTCGCCCCTTTTCAGCCGTACGTAAACCACATACTTCAAGCCTGAGGCCTCAAGCGATATTGAAAGTGATCAATACACCTCAAGATTCACGACAAGACTCTGTCGATCTTGAGTTTCCCACATGTAACGATTGTGGCTTGAGACTTTGAGATCGAGTTCTTCTCTGGACATTTTCACCATATTCATGTCACGCAGATAGATCCACAATTCTACAGGTCAAGCGACCACTTGAGTCGACAAAATTGATATTAAGTAAGTAGTAGCCCATATGGAGGGCGAATTGCATTGATAGTGGGAAGCCGAGTGCGTCTACATCATGGCACAACAGACACGCTTCAGATCTTTGCTGTCCCAACTTCGACCTGATCCACTCCCACTCGACTGACTTTCAGCTGACGTCCGAGCTCTCGACTTCTTGCCTTTTACATGCTGCGTAATCTCATCTGCCAGTCTTCATCGCTTGAGCTGTTGTTCAGTTGGTTCCCATCCACTGGCTTCCATCTCCACACGAACGCTGTGGGCAAGGTCGCAGTCTACCTTCCACTTGACCTCGCGCTGAAGTGCTTCCTGTAAGCCGATCATGGCGTTACAGAACGCGAATCCATGATTGGTCTTCCCGGGACCACCAGTTCTCGCTGTTCGCTTCTCGCACTTCCTGCACTTGCAGGTATAGTATTCGAGGAAGACATGAAGCATTTCATGGAGGAGCGTACAGAGCAGCTTCTCACCCACAGGACTTTTCCAGTCTGGGATGGAAATATTGAGTCGGATGATATGATCTCCACTGTAGCAAAACTTACCTGTATCTTCGCTGTCATCGTAGATTTCCACGGGATTGGTGACGATTTTACCAACAAGATTAATGAAGAAGGCTCTGTCGAAAATTGGAAAGAATCGCAGTACCATCACTTTCGCTTCTGCTTCGGTCTCTATTGGTGGGATGGGCAGTCCCAGGATACGCATCTCGCTGTCACCGAGTCTGGTTTTGATCTCTGTCTTAGCATTATCCCGGAGAGTCTTTGAGAAAAACTTACCACAATACTTTCCCTGGATTGCATCCGGAAGATCGTCTTCTATTTTAGGATGAGTGCCTGGGTCTATGTACCCTAGTTTGTGGTCCTTGTTCTGATGGTTAGAAGACTTCTTTGCAGTTGTTGGTGCCATATTGTTGAACGTAATATCAATACTTATCATTTCGAATTAAAATGATGGGTTCCGTTTGTTCTCTTATATAGCTACTACTAACCGGTAGTTGGCATCAAACAGTTCTCATATGTTACTCTTCATGGTTGTTTGACTGTTGCCGCAGGCTATCGCTTCCCTGTTTCACCTTTCTGTTCTTTGAGTAAGCACAAAGCATTCTTCTCTTTGTCTCCAATAGATCAGCCTTCTTGTTTTAGTCAACCGAGTCTAGTGGTATCATTGGGCAGCTCAAGCTCCAAGATATTTTTCTTTCTTTTTTTGTTGTACTATTTGACTACACTTCGATGGGGCCATACAAATTGTTTGACAAATCTCTATTTTTTCGCTTCGAAAGGAACCAGCCTTATCGGCAAGTTCATTGTCGATATTCAGTACATCCTACATGATATTGCAAAGGCATATCACCCGCCTTCTCATAAATCCAACTCCCTCTTCTTGTGAGTCATGACCTCTCTCCTCATCTTCTGACTCGTATTCAAAGGTTTCCACAGCTTCCATACCTTCCATGTCCGGCATCCTTTCGTCGCCTTGTCTCCCTAGAAATGCTCTTGTGTACTGGGTCTCTGGGGCAAGAGCCACAATTCCACATGTGATTCCTACATTACGTTGCAAAGCCAAATCACCTGGCAGCCGGTCCCACCTAAATCAGCCGGCTCTATCTCCTCGGCAACAGACAGTAACTCGTGAGGATCTATGCCCCATCTTTCTAGTTGGTCGTCCCTCGGGACCCAGCCAGAGGTAGCCATCTCAAGGGCAAGAGACTCCAGCATACCACCCTCGACTTCCCACTGGACGTGATCCTGAAAAGCCTCTTCAATGGCATTCATTGCATTGGCCCAGTTTGGCCCGTGACCGGACTGACCACTAATTCCATTGCGAGAGACAGTATGCCTCTGGCACTCCGTACACTGACAGGAGTAAAAAGCTAAGAATACATGTACCATCTCGTGCAGCAGGGTCGAAATCGTGCTTCTAGCCACGAAGCCTGTGGTACCATTGTCATGACTGACATAAGAGTTCAGCGAGATGTATGGCTTTACGATGAAATAGCCAGGAGTACTAAATCCTTGCCTATGCCCATTACTGTCGTCATGATAAATCTTGATCGGACTCTGCTGATCCAGGCCTCTCCGAACGAGATTGAAAAAGAATGCGTGGTCGAAGATACGGATCCAAGTTGTTGCGAGTTCCAGAAGATCTTCTTCTAAGGTGATATGGGGAATTTCTCCATTTATAATGCTGAATTGCCATCGTTTGAGACGAAATCTGACGTCGGAGTCAAAGCTCCTTGCGTTGCGACAAAGTGCGGAAGAGAGATCTTTTTCTCGGTATTTTTTGCCTCGAGGATTATCTAAATCGTCAGTAATCTTGGGATGGCGAGAAGACGAACGTTTGCGGGTTGCACCCGATCTTGTTCTATTTGAATACCCACCAGATGGATGATGATGCTGATGGTGGTGACGATCCATGGCTGCAAATCGATTCGGCGTTTCTGTCAGGCTTTGAGCAATTATGGAAGTATTTAAAGGATACTGCGCTTTTCTTGTGTGGTAGATATACCTGTTCATACACATGCAAGGTGTTTTTGTGGTGAAGAATGGTTGCGAATAGCGCTAAATCCTGATCTTTATTCGGAAACAACGATATTGTGGATGTAGGTAGTACGACTTATTGTTTCCAAATCAAGAACAAAACAACACGATCATAGTCGCATCCAATCTCTGCCCTTCATTTGACATAAGCAGGTAGCTCCTCGATCTTCTTCTGCTTCACCACTGCCACCGTGCTCTTTTCCTCATGACCACCATCATTCTCCATCACACTTTCCCGTCCTCATCAAGCCTGCTCTACTTTCCACTTCATCCGATCCGCCTTCTCAAGTGCCATCCCCCAACACCAATCACTACAAAGACATCAAGAATCGAGCACGCGGCTCTAATCGTGAACGCATCCCTCCCTTTTCCCCCGCCGCCTCCTTCACTCCTGTCTCTCAGACCCTAGTCCGAACCAGAACCGAAAAAGAGATCCGTCGGCAATGAGTGGAGAGAACAGTAATCTTACAAAGTACAATCCGAATATCTCGGTTGCTGTTGTGCTACATGGAACGATCCCGGATCCCAAGGGGCGTAGATACGTAGGGGGGGAAGAATCACTTCTAAAGATGAACCAATGAGCCTTTTGTAAGTAATCAGGAAGTTATAGATATTTCAGAGGAGGAATTGCAACCACAACATCAAGGTTGCGTGAAAAGGCAAGAAACCTGGCTTCTTACCAGAACAATCAAGAACTACTGGTGCTTCTAAAAGACGCTGCGACTGCCATCGTCTATTAATACATAGGTCTATGTTCAAGAGTACCTTCTGAAAGATGATGAGTCTTCATTGTGTATATCATGGTGTCTCATGCACCAGTCACGTGTAATCAACAGCAGATTTGCTTTCAGAAGATGAAGCAACACTTTCGAATAACCCGACTCTCAACCCAGTTTGCTTCCTGTCTCTACAATATTTTCTTCAATGACCCCTCAAGCCTTCATTCTATGTAGTTCGGCTGCACCCATTCAAGCTTTGATTAGCTTCTCGGAGACACTGTGACGCCCCCAGCTTAGGAAACACCCCAAGACGATAAGCACCTCGAATGATTCAGTCAAGAACTGATAAAGTCATCTCGAGACGTCTCTTATCTTAGTCTAGGCGGTAAGGCTAGTCTTGTGCAAGGGTCAAGTGTTAGGCACGCCCACAAATTGAGGTTTCCCCAGAATAACAACCCCATCCGCACTTCAACATCTTGTTCCACCAACACGCTTTCCTGCCTTCTGAAGCCAAATCTCCGTACAACGCATTCTCAAGCAGCTGCACAACATTCTCCAACCTTCTACACACAGAAGAAGCCGTTCACCATTGCTTTTGCTCTTCCATTCCCCTGCACGCTGAAAACTGTGTCCGAAACCATCGCGATATCAAGACATCTCGGTCCCACAACCACGCTGCCACAACTGAGAAATCTCACGCAACATAACATTGGGTATATTCAGACATCGTCTAATAATCCTTTGGCATCTAGTACCTCTCTGTGACCTCTCGACGCGGTTCTTCTCCTGTATTCCGCACTCCGGGCTCGACAACAAGCACATCAACAACACCACTCACCACACCAATTCCCAACCTCACTCCAAAAGTGAGCTCCCCGCCGTCTTTCCAACCAACATCGCCACGATGTCTCGCTGGTCTCCTGCTCCACGCATCCTAGATGATCGTAAGTGCCTTCCAAACACTCATTCATGCTTTTTCTTCTTCTCTGTCTCCACCTAACATCTCCCCTCCCAGCCAACGATCCCCTCTACCAACAATTCCTCGCCATTCCCTCCCCAGGCGACGGCCTCAACCTGACCCCGATCCAACTATGCATCCTCTTCCGCCGCTCCCCCGCCGAACGCCACACTCGCGCCAGCGAAGTGTTTGGGCGTGCCTACCTAAACAATACCTCAGGAGGTCTGATCAAGTCCCGCTTGAGGAACTCGCCGATCATCAATAATATCACAAATCAGCACCTTCAGGCTGTTGGTATGACGAGAGCTCAGATCCCGAGATTTGCGAGCGGTGGTACGGCTCCGAGACCGAGACGACGGGCTGCTATGCGCCCTGCTGCTCCTGTTCGTGCACTTTCAATTGCTCCTGTTGTTGTACCCGCTATGGCTCCGGTTGTAAACGCCGGTGCAATCGTACCCGCTGCTGCAATCTTGCCTGCCGCTGCTGATGCCGCTCAGTCCGAGGCTTCCACTGGCTTGTTCGTCGTAGCATGGGAGCCAAACTTCGACGGTCCGAACTTCAAAGCCTATCTCGACACTCTCGACATCAGCGGCATGGTCCACTTCGGCACGAAAGACAGTACCAAATACGGCGTGATGGAAGTCAATCCCATTGGCATGGGCTGGGCTAGTTTTGTGGGTCAAGTTAAGGATACCATTGAACGTATGCCTGGGTTTCGGGAATTACGGAAGGACTCTCGCTTCAGATTTGAGAAGGTCGAGTTGAGGTATTATGCTGATGAGGATTTTGAGGTAGAGACGAAGGTTGCGGTTGTTCCGATGGTGAGGAATAAGACGGTTCGCCATCGTGTTATGGATGTTGTGGTTGGTGTTATGTCGCAGCTTCCTAGAGATTACTTCATGGTCGCTGTGGGCCTTGAGTTTAATCAGTAGGTGGCTGTTATGTTGCTTGGATGTTTGTCGGTTGCATGACCCGAAGAGGCTGAGTGGGGAAAGCCCGAACGTTGTTTGAGATACCCTTTCTTTACGACTTTTCTTCTCTGAATCGCTGCTTTTTTTCTTCTTTTTTTTCGTTTTCTGTTGTTCTGAAAGATTTCCCCCTGAGGTTGTGCGATTGAGGTGAGTGATAGGAGTAGTTGTTTTGCTTAGGCGTTAGAAGATGAGGGCACGTCATCCCTGGCAAATTGTGTTGGATAGCGTTGGAGTAGGGCGTTTGTATGGGTAGAGATGAGATTGCAAACTTAAGAAGACGCGCAACGGTGTACATAGATTCATCAAATTCTGCGAAAGCCAAGAAACTACTGGATCAACTGGTACTTTCGCGCTCTTGTAGCAGTATCTACACACTGTAGAGTCGAACACCTCATTGATTTCTCGACAAACTACGTGCTTTTCAAAAATTCAGAACAGACTCTTGCATTTCCAACTCCCTTCCATATCAACATCCCCTTCTCCGTCCCATACCGCACTCTCCGGATACGGACAAATCTTCCTCTGTCTCCTCACTTCCTTCGTCACATCATCATCCACCCACTTCGTAGCCACTAATTCCTCTGGCTCAATACCATCTTCAACCCACCTCATCACCGCCTTCAAAACATCAAACCTCGCCCCACCACCATTTCTACTATCATCAAACCCAGGGACACCGGTCACGGTATCACCCAGAGAAAAGGCTTGTCCACCACCATTGATATACCACGGTGCGTCGCCGACGGACCCACTACAATGTAGCATACCAGGCACCAAATAAAACTTATAGAAGCTCGAGGCCGGAACCTTTGACGACGGGACCAGCGTAGCCATTACCTGGTTATAAAAATACAGACTTGATGTAGCAGGGATCAAACCATCCGCCAGCCCATGATAATGAATCAATTTCCCTCCTCTCTTCGCAAACGGTGAGATGTCGAAATCATCCGCATTTGCATTTCCTGGGTTAAGAGCGTCGCCGAGATGCACGGTTGAGACGTTCCATAGGGAGGGGGAGGACCAGTTGTAAGAAGAAGAGGTGGAGGCGGAGAGGTTGAGGACCATGGAGGAGATCCAGGATGTGCCGTAGGAGGAGGGAATGCTAGAGTCTGTGTTGAGTAGGAATGGGGACTGGGATTCTGAGCCGAGGGGATAGGAGGGAAAAAGAACGTTATTATCGGAATCCGTCCAATCATGGTAGAATTTATACAGGGTTTTGAGTTGTGGGGCCGTGAGGCATGTCGATGTGTTCTGAGATGGCGTGCAGAGGAGTGTTGAGGGGATGAATTGGCAGGAGAAGGGACTTTGGATTATTCCGTCTACGACGCCGTCTTGAGGGTCGCATTGCCGCATCACTTCGGTGGCGATGATGGGGAAGAGGGTGGAGGGGATGTGGGTGGGTGAGGTGACGGGGAGGTTCCAGAGGCCGACTTGGAGACTCCAGGGTTGAAGACGGCTGGTCCACCAGGCTGGAGCGGCGGCGACGACACCGTCGAAGTCATCGGGAAACATTTGGACTTCTTTCAATCCCTGCCGTCCTCCTGTTGAACAAGCGGAGTAGTAACTATAAGATATCTTCTTCCCGTAGTAGCCTTCTGTGATGGCTTTGCCGAGGACGATGGATCCGTGCATGGCTCGATATCCCCAGTCTGTTTGTGTCTCGGGGTTGTTCAATGCCCATGAGGCGTCGCCACTCGTTGAGAGGTGTCCAGTATCTGTTGAGAGGCCGACAAAACCAGACAGTGCGCTGGTACCCATGTCGTTCCAATTGATGCCGCCGCCAAAACCACCGTTTCCGGAAGTGAGGAAGCGTGTATTCCATTCTGTGGGAAGGAACAGACCGAAGTTATAAGATGAGGTGGGCGAAGATACGACATTGATTGCTACAGCGCAAAGCTCTGGTAGACCAGAGTTTGGTGTTGGAAATGCTGGCGAGGGTTTGAACCAAGTTCCGTTCTGGGCGACGGAGGTGGCGTAAGTTATGGTTGATTGAGAATCGTTGGGCAGGAATTGGCTGAGAGCTTCGGGAGAGCATTGCAGTGTTGGTGATGTAGCATTGCCAAAGCTTTGAGTGAGTAACAGGAGAGATTGGAGATTTGATGTGAAGGATGAGAACCAAGTCCTGTTCGTTGGAGGGGACATTTCGGCTGCGTGACCCCACTTACAAAACAAAGAGACAATAATCCAGGACTGGATTGATGGTTTGAGGAGATACATGATCAAATGGAAAGAAGGATAAAGATATACACTCTAAGTAATTGAGATTAATAGTTGCCGCCTATACATGCCGCATGCTTGAGTGGAGTAAATAAAGTACCGAAGTGATGAAGGAAGATCGTTCCTGGCGGGGTAAATATGCGATGCCAGGGAATTTGCGGGGGATGTGGGGCGGAAGAATAACCTTCCTGGTAGATCGGATTTCCCCCATGAAGTTCAAGATGAAAGAATGATGAGATGAACCTCAATTTAGTTCAAAACAACACTTCGTCATTGATGCATTAAGATCTATTTTTCATCTCGTGTATGGTACTCTCACAGCCTCGACTTGTTCTCCTGCTCCGATACCTGCGTGATGAGCTTTCCCTTCTTGACTGCACTCTCGATATTCTCCAAGACCAGTAACTCCATGTTTCTCTGTTTCGTTGTTAGTGATAGAACAGGGAATAGCTAACTGAACGCCGAGGGGACTTAAAAGAGGGGAACATACCTGTGTCTCCACTGTTGCAGTGCCAATATGCGGCAGCAAAACCACATTGGGGTTATTCAACAGCCCCTCATTAATCTTTGGCTCCTCCTCATAAACATCCAACCCCGCGCTGAACACCTTGCCATCTGCCAATGCATCGACAAGCGCCTGTTCATCCACCAACTTTCCTCTCGCAGTATTGACCAACACAACACCCTTCTTCATTAGCGCAAACTCCTTCTTCCCGATAATGCCTACGGTCTCCTTCCTCAAACTGCAGTTCAGACTCAACACATCCGCGTTCTTCAAAAGCTCTTCAAAGCTGACATATTTCGCGTTCAGGGTCTTTTCGATTTCGGGAGAGAGCTGCGAACGGTTGTGGTAGTAGATTGTCATTCCGAATGCGCGACCCCGAGCAGCGACTTCTCGACCGATTCCTCCCATGCCGAGGATACCGAGGATTTTGTTCTGCGGGTCGTGGCCGAGTTGGAAGGGGGAGCCGCGCCAGTTGTTGGAGCGGACGGACGTGTAGGGGGAGTGGATGCGGCGGAGTGCGCCGAGCATGAGGAAGATGGCGATGTCGGCAGTAGCGGAGTTGACTGCTACGGGCGTGGAAGAGACGGAGATTCCTGGATGGTGTTAGTGAAGAGTTGAATGAAAAGATGGATGGGCACGTTGGCTGTGGGATGGTGGAGATGCTATAGGGGCAGAGATGTGCACTGGGCTGACCTTTGTTTGTGCATGCTGTTACGTCGATGTTGTCATATCCGGCGCCGTTGTGGCAGATATACTTCAGACTCGCAGGTAATTTGTCGACGAGTTCTTGGTCGAATTCTCCTGTGATCTGGACATGCCATCAGCCACTGCCTCTCCCGTCTCCGGATATGCCCCGCCGGGCTGGTTGGTGTAGCGCAACATACCTTCGTAGATTCATTACTTCGGTACAATGCGACAACGTCGTCATAGCTCCCACTTTCGAGTTCCTTAATGAAATCTGCGCGTGTTTTCGAGCCTGCGAATTCCTGTTGGTTGGTGAATTAGCAGGCGGAAAATTTCTGGGAGGGACGGAGTTATGTACTTTTAACGTTGCAAAGCTGGAGAATTCAGACCATTCTTTTTGGGCGTGGGTGAGGTCGCCGATCAGGAGGAGAGATTGTTTGGACATGATGAGGGATTGATTGATGATATCGACCTGTTATTGCTGATGCTGACGCTGATGCTGATGCCAATTGAGGACAATGATAAAGGAGACTTTCTGTCTATAATCTGGGGAGGAAAGGGAAGGTCAGGGGGGAGAATGTTTGTTTTCCGTGATGTAGGACACAAGAAGGTGACGAGAGATAAATTCAATGATGAAGTGGTAAGTACTTCGGCCTAAGATTAACCCCGCCAACGAAATGCAGTCCAGGCACAGCATGGCGGGGTAATTCGCCCCATTCGGCAACCTTTCATTTGCCGATGCTGTGAACCCTCACCTTTCAACTATCACGAGTGGCACGAAAACCATATAAAGTGCGCACCGTTCCTTTCGCATTGTTCCCGCAAATGAATCTCCGGCTTTTGATGACGGTAATGGAATGCACGCTGGACACGAGCAGTGAGTGACTTGTTCGAAGCGCTGGCGCCGAATGGTTTGAGCTGCCAATAGCCGGCGGGGTGGTGGTGGTGGGGGCGTCGGGCTTTGACGGTCATGCACGAAGGAGGAGCCCCTCCTCCCCTCCACTTTTGGTAGACCATAGGTACCTAGGTAGGTATCGAGAAGCCGATCTCAGCATCTCGGTTTTGCCATGTGCTAAGTACACACACGGCATTATTTCGTTTGTTTATTCATGTTTTCTGGGTCTGGGACGTCGTTTTCACCAGGGCTGTAGCTCAGCAAGAATGGCAATTCAGATCGTACCATGCCTGCGTTCAGAAAAGCAATTCACGTTACCTATCAATCAGGTTTTGGAAAGTTTTATAGCTCAGCGAATATTTTGAGACTCTTTTCAGAGGAATTCTCCATTCTTCTCTTCACTCCTGTGATGAGCAAATTATATTTCACAAAGAACTGTTGCGTATTCTCAAAGTCGGGTTGGGAGCTTCCAGTGAGCTTTGTGTGAGGAGAATCTGCCAAATGCCAGAGTGGCCATATTGACAATGAGAGCTTGCACTTTCTAAAGAGCTGGAATTTGATAACACTTAAGCTTCGCCACTCTATCTTATTTTCTTTCTCCTCTGAGCTCTTTCTTCTCCTCTTTCCGGTCAAATCAGGAACTATCCTCTCTGTTTGGCAAGACCCAATCCTCGAGCGAGAAGGAGCGTTCGCGGTCTCTCTCACCGCACTGTGGCAGATTTTCGTGATGTCGCTCAGCTGCTTTACGCAACACTGAGCAGAAGTATTTTGCAAATCCCAAACGATATCATTATTCATATTCAGAATCGCGTGGTGCTAGAAACCCATCGAAACTATCCAGTATCATGACAGGAAGCCAGATGCCCACACCAAACAAGATCCCACAGATACCAAAGAGGAACCCAGCTCGACAAGCACCATCCAGTTTGCCCTTTCGAAAACGCCAAGCTGATCCCCTTTCCCTGCGACACGATCCGAGGACGACAGACATTAGCTCGAAAGACAATGATCGGAAGAGGAGGGGAAGAGTCACATTCGGAGAAGATGAAGAGTTGGACGTAGGAGGAGAGACAGAGAGGCAAGTTAATGTGTCCGCGCAAGGTGACTCATTGTGAGTACTGAGCTACGCGGAGTATGGGCTACATCAATATGTAATGTTTTCGGATATACCTGCAGGATGCTAACATTGGCACAGGGATCAAAGTAGGGAACAGATATCCGGAATTCGCTACAGTCCAAAAAACGAGGCGGACTCTGGCATCGATCTACAACCAATCATTACTGGCTTGGATAAACCTCTTGATCTCCCAGATGACCACAAATCACTGCTTCCGAAACCCTTATCTCTGAAATCAAAACTGTCAATCGATACCGTTGTTGCTGAGAGAGAAGGAAAAGCCATACCCAACACTCCTTCTGAGCCAGCAGCCGCGCCTCCAAAAGCTTTCCTGCCTTATTCGGACTCGGAATACTCGGATGATGACGATCATGATGCGCTGGGCCTGGGCGAGCTGAAGAGGAGACGAGAAAATGATGATCCGAGGAAGTACAATCACGATGTCGATTCATATTTGAGTGGTTCTTCAGAGTCTACGGTCAAGCCTGCGAAATCTGTGGTACAGTCTGCGACAAGCATACCGGAGGACATCGCTGCGGAACATTCTTTGTAAGTACTCTTCCAAGCCATTTCCTGGGGTTTCTACTCGCACCTTCTGAGACGATTCAGATTCCGCTTGCCAGACATTTACGCGGATCTTACTGACATTTCCAAAAACCAGAGACATCATCAACGAATATCAAGATGAGCCCAGCGAGTCTGCTCCTAGCTATACATGGGATCAAGATCTACCACCAAGAGGCCGGGAAGAGTCACTAGACACGACGGAAATGTGGCTGAACGTAGACACACAACCTCCGATCTACACAAAAGCTTTTAAAAATCAACTGCAATCCAAATCCAGGGTATCACGCATCAAGAAACCACACGGACAATGGCTTGTTGACTTTAAAGTCGGATACCTGCACGAGAAGAAACCAATCGCTTTCATGAAAGGATTCTTCCTCCAGAGAAACAAGATCAGGTCAAACTTCCAACAGGCGATAAAGGCTGTTAACGAAAGTGTATCTGATATCCTCGCCGACCTCTTCGATCGTTATGGTCGTCTCAAATGGCAGTACAAAGATCACAAGATGCTCAAGGGGACGGGAGTCTGGGCAGATGAGCTCGATCATGGAAACCTGTTAATCATCGATACAATTTATCTGGACGAAGAATGGGCGGACGTGGCTCTTGGGGCGGGAATGCTTAAGCAAGTGCTTGAGGTGACTTGCCAGAAGAAACTAAACCCCGCCTTCATCCTAATCGACCCAACCTTCTCGACGCAAATGATGAAGGACCATCCAGAGACAGAAGATCACCCCGTCTCGAGCAATGCAGCTGTTTATGGGCATTCGATAAAGTTTCTGCTTCGCCAATCGGGCTTCCGACGTATTGGTTTATCTCGTTGTTTTGGATTTGCAAGTGATGAGTTACACGCCTCCCGGGAATTGAGTGCAGACCTAGATCGGAAATGGGATAATAGGGTTGGCAATCATTGTCACCAGTTCAACATTTCTTCAGAGATGGGAAGTGAGGAGTACTTCAGATCCAGCATCAGAGCGGACTTTCACGTCCAGAAGCTTGCAACTACTCATCCGTTCCACTGGGCAACCATGATCTTGCCTGAAGACCAATGTCTCCAGCTTTACAAAGACACCAAGAGAAACTTCGACTTTGTCAGACGTAAGCAACACAGATCCTGATACATTCTCTCGTGTTGGGCTGGACACTGATGTAGAATCTCAGACGATGTATTGTACAGGAACGTCCTCCATGTGGCAGCTTCGGAACAAAAAATATATTGTGTCGACTGGCTACTCAAAAACGTTGAAAGACTCGACTACCTAAAGAGTTCGCGGAACATCGCAGGGCACACACCATTGGAGGAGCTTGAAGCTCAACTTGAGGCACTCCGAACTACCACTCCCCATTTCCAAGGGTTCTGTCCCTATGCTGTTATCTGCCTGGCAGCACTTCGAGACGAGTACGATATAAACATCGTTGAATGCCAGAGGATGAAATTTGGCTGCACATGCGGTAAATCGGTTTCTTTACTCTATTCATGGATACTCTAAACTGACAAATAAAGGTGGCTGCTTGGGTGGCTTCATGTCGCCACGAACGCAATTCGCACTCATTTGCAAAGCAACTCAGATTTTCCACTCCCTAGATCGCGATATCCACAAAGACGACGAGTCGCAATGGATCGAACAAAACTCCGACATCCTCAAGTACGTCAAACCCGAAGTCCAAATCAACCTCCAACTCAGCCAGCATCTCCGGCAAGGCTTCATCAATATCTTCTTCCACATCGCCGAAGTTATCGAGAAGCAAAACATCCCTAGTATCGAATCCATCAAGGAGAATTCTTGGGAGAAGGGCAACGAGCAACCGCATGTTCCGGGGTTTCTGTTTGAGAATGGGACGGTGGGGGCGGCGATGCAGGTTGTTTTTGAGGGGGCGAGGGATTGTGATGTGTGGGCGGGGAGTGGGGAGT
>JAFJYH010000313.1:0-53863 GCA_017365405.1 Cadophora malorum | reverse complement strand
GTGTATAAGAGACATATATAGATGTATAGCCCGGTTATTCACAAACCAATGCATGAACGTCCCATCGGGCGGCATCATATTCGGGTATTTCTTCGCCTTCTGCGCTGCTGCTTCCTCTTCTGATAACTGCGGTCCTGGATATCGCGGAGCTTCTTTCCTGAGACGTGCGCCGTGAGATGGAGGAACAAATTTGGTTGGCTTCTCGAGGACGAATTGCTTGGGAGGTTGTTTTGCTGGGCTTTTTGGTTTGGGTACTTTAGAGGCATGGCGGACGGTAAGAACTGTTGAAGAGGGAGTTGAGAGTCTGATACGCCATATTGATCCTCTTTGGGGGAGGAGGAAGCGTGGTATTGAGGTTGTGGGAGGCATTTTGGGTGATGGACCTTGAGAGATTTTGAGGCTCTTGGTCAATTTTTGAAGCTTCAACAGTCCACTTGCTTTGGATCTGATGTTGCTACGGCGGCCCACAAGTGCACCTCGGTCAAAGCGAAAAGTCGTCTGAGAATCCTGTGACTTTGGGATTTTCTTCCGGACGGTCCCGGGCATCCACGAGAAGTTGTCGGCTTCGACAGGGATCACTGCGATCCATTGATGACGCACCAATCATCTTGTTCTTATTAGCAGGCGAAGTGCTCCAACTTGCTCCGCTGTGAACTCTTGTTGTGGCTGGTGCACGCGCTAAATCTCGAAGTCATCTGTTCCGTCCGCCTGGAAGCTACCAAAACTTTTTCCTCCTTTCCTCCCATCCATCTGATAAATACAACCTCATAACCACTCACTCTCACTACAAATATACAACTTCTTCCACGCCTCACATTCTTTCGATCTCCAGCCTTACACACCTTTTAATACTTCACAATGCCTTTCAAGGACGGTACGTACTTTTCTGTTGTTGCTTTTCTCGTTTGGCAGGCTGGCAGGGCATGAAAAGGGTCACGTCACTGGGCGAGCGGATAGCCATTGAGACGTGCGAGCTGGGCCGGATGCTTCGAAAGTTGGATCGCTGGTCAGACGTATACTAGTCGATAGATCGATGGTCTCTGCGAAGGTTATCGGCTTTCTTGACGTCGTTGACGTTGGGGGCACTTTCGTCCTGCACGCCACCCGAAAGATCCGACCTGAGAACATCCACGATACTCCCAACGCCCTTTCAAATCCCGAAAAAGTTGGCACAAGTGGGCTTCGGCTCAATGGGATACTTCTGCTCGAACAGCAGTCATCAATCCACTCTACTTTCGATTGCCGCCAGCTTGCGACAGGGCGTCTGCCTTGGTTTCTCCAGTCAAGCATATACGAGCAGAACTTTTGCTAATGGATTTCTGATTACAGGAGACGCTAAGAAGGGTGCCAACCTCTTCAAGACACGATGCGCTCAATGCCACACTCTCGGCGAGGGTGAGGGAAACAAGATCGGCCCAAACTTGCACGGTCTGTTCGGCCGCAAGACTGGTTCCGTTGATGGCTTCTCATACACCGATGCCAACAAGGCAAAGGGAATTACATGGGATAACGATACTCTGGTATGCACATTTTCTCGTCGAGGAGAACTTTGGGCAAGTTTGCTAATTGATCACAACAGTTCGAGTACCTTGAGAACCCAAAGAAGTACATTCCAGGAACGAAGATGGCATTCGGTGGATTGAAGAAGGACAAGGACAGGAACGATCTGATCACGTACGTGTGCCTCGGCTCATACCGCTCCTTAATGATTCAGAATACTTACTAACACCAATCACAGCTACCTGAAGGCAGAGACCAAGTAGACGCGGATGGACTTGTATGATAGAATAGACACTTGTACTCTAGGTTAGATAGCATTGATGGGACGGCGGGTTGCGATGCAGCTGCGTGCGCGCGGCGCCGTGCAATCAATTATCAGATTCTCCTCTTCCAGTTTTACAGCATTAAGACAGGATATGACCGGAGTTCTCTTTTTGCTAGACGGGCTGGGCTGAGTGTTGGTTGATCGGTAACATACATACGAAGCGTTCTTCCCTATTTTCCTGTCACAAGATGTCAGAAATGTGCAAGCTTTCATTGTGTCATTGATATCATTACTCGCGAGTTGTGCTGTTGCTGTGGAGCTCTACTAGTCGTTTTGCCACTTTTCATGATTCATGCCTATAATCTTTAGGCGCTTTTGCCGCTGAGCGTGGGATGGACACCTCTCTCCAGTTGAAGTATTGTATGAAATCCTTGGGAATCTGTTGTGATTTTGCGCTTTTTGTTGAATTTATTTTGGTACCATTCAGGAGCTTCATTTGCCAAGAATGTTGTTGAACACTTTGTTAGAGGATCAGGTCTCGGCTTTTACATTCATGATCACTAAGGATTGTCTCCTTGCATGCCATGTTCTGTACAGGCCCAATGGTACTTACAACCATAAGTTGCACCTCATACAAATACAAATTGAGTATCGTTTCGGGGCCGTGGATGTTCGCTCGTGTGCTCTCACTACCACCCCATTCCGAGGTCGTCTTAAGCAGCGATATGTAACTTCCGAGCCACGCCGGGGCACCTCGAGTGAGATTTTGTTGTATCCTGGCAATTAGGAGCAACGTGCAGAGCTATTCCTCCTCTTGACTCCTAAAGCACGCCTGCCAAGTCTGGGCTAAGCGAGTCCATGGGGTAACAACAATAACCACAGATTTGGCTCAGAATTTCGTTTGCTGAAACCTTTTATTGATTGATTGACTGATCGATTGTGTTTGTATCTCCATTTCCCGCTGTTAGACGTGCTAGTGTGTAGCCCTGAGCTCTCATCGTCACGACCCTCTGAGAAATGGCCGCAACCATCAACACAAAGCCTAGCCTCCTACCTTCAACGCTCCTTCCATCCCAGGCTATCGCCCACCCGCTCTTTACCCATTTCACAAAGTCGCTAGGCAGGTTAATCTCCCATATCAACCGCTCTTCCCTCCCTTCTCCTCTTCTCCCCTTCAACCACACTCTCTCCACACTCCAACTGGCCCTAACATCCTTTGAGTCCTAAAGCTTTTTACTTCGATCCCTCACCTTCAATTTCTTCAGCCAACGACGTAGCCCACGTCTTCCCCTCCCCTCGTGGAGGGACCCAAGGACACGGGCTACCGAGGCATCTCCAACTATACACCTGGCAATCCTCGGGCATTTCGTCAAACGATCATACACACAGGAGCTCGATACGCAAGGTGCAGAAAAGAGACATGGGGGAATTCGGAGACCATGCAAACCATGACCGGCAAGTGTCCACGGGGTGAGGCCTTTTGGGAGCGGTGTTGGCATTTGTCATACCTTCGGTGGTTGGCAGATTGAGAGCATGTCCTTTACCGCTTCCCTGTCGAGAGATGGGATTGGAGTGGCATGAGGTTGAGGAATTGCAACTTTCTGGGGATCTGGGGGCTTTGCTGATCGAGACCATTTCTACTCCTTGAGTAGGATTGCGTTGAGTGATGTTTGACACTTTTGAACTTGACGGCTCGTGGGGGTAGTTGGCTTAACCTTTTGAGGATCTGGGGGCTTTGCTGAATGACGTTCTTTACTTATGGACATTGAGCTGAGTGAAAGTTGAGATTTTGATCTTGATGGCTAGTGGATCATGCTGGCATACAATTTGGGGAACTGGGGGCTTTGCCGAACGATATGCATGTCCAATTTTTGAGTTAACATGGCGTTGAGTGAGGTTGAGACATTGAACTTGACCGCCTGTGGGGACTTGTTGGAAATTTTCTTCGATATGACAAAACAGGGGAATTGCTGCCAAAATTTTGCACTCGTCTCTGTCTCTTGCTGTTACTCTGTTTTTCTCATCCTGTCAAGGACAGGGGAGGCACTGCCGAGATATTGCAAATCTCTTGTTAATAGACTATTTTGACGGGTTTACGATTGCTGCACCTTTCAGAACCGGCAAAGTGCTGCCGAGAATCAGTGATATTCCTTATGGCTCGCTTTGGCTCACATCTGTGGACTTTGATGGCTTGGTCCTATCAGAGCCAGAGGAAGGGCTGCCAAGATCTCCAAAGGAGTATCCAGTCCAATAGAGATTTGTTCGCAAGAGGTTCACGCTTCTGTCATCTTCGAAGCTGGAGAAATGCTACCAAAAGTTCAACGTCTTGTAATATTCTCTCTGGGCCCAAACAAACTTTTGTGTTCAATAGTGGAGATGCTGTCTAGATATTGTGAGCGCGATGATTTTTTACCGCTTATGTTCTAGCAATCCTTTCGAGGTAGCAGTAGACGCTTCAAACAGCTTGCGAAAGTTGTCCTTCGCTAGACATGTTCTTGGACGGTTACCGTGGAAGTGTTTGTCCGGTACAAAACAGTCGAATTGCTGCTAAAGTCCCGCCGACTATAGCCCTCCTATATCGTGTTGTATATCACGGGGAGATCCTGCCAAATTTGCGGAAGCCTTGGCTTTTTCCCAGATATGTAATCGGTAGTTCCACCGGATGTAGATCTGAAAATAGAAAGTCTGTAGTGTTTTCAGCTCACAGTACCTTCCCATGTATGATGAAGTCTCTATCAGATCTTTCTCCTTCCAGCCCTGGCTTCTTTTGCCTATTGCAGCGTGAAGGTCTTGTAACGACTACCAGTAGGCGCTGATTTACTTTCGCAGAGTACTGTAAGTGAATTGCCGAACGGATTGTGATGTGGGAATCTGTACATTTGCTCTACATATTTTTGTTTTTTTTTTAAGTATTTTTGAACATGAAGGAAAATAAAAGGAATTGCAAGATGGGAGGGGAATATCGTCAACATCGTAATAAACAGGGTAATGACAATGACAAATGAAATGTAAACACAAAAGCATGGGGTATCTTAAGCCACCGGACAAATGAAAAGAATCTGAATCGCCAGCCACCGCCCGTCCTTCCGTACCCTTGCCGATTTCCCTGTTCTCCATTACCATGCTACCATTCCGGTTCGAGATACGGCTTGGCGCCACCATCTGACCTCGAGTCAACAGAATTCGAGGGAGGTAACGAACGGCACGACCATAATTCGATACATTTCTCCATCTATGCAGCTGGCGTTGCTTCGGCAGCAGCAGCGGGAGCAGCCTCCTCGGAGGCGGAGGACTCATTGCTTTTCTTCGCCTTTTCTTCCCACTTCTTCTTCTTCTGTTATTGCGGACACTGTTAGCAAGTATACTCTTAAACATTTCGCATGAAATTTTCGACTTGTATGGCAAAGCACAGAAAGGCCGAAAGAACGACCCAAGTCAGATCGAGCATGAAAACAAATCAAAAGAGCAGGCGAAAATCGAGCCGGCGATATCAAACAAAAGCAAGTACAGACGAGGCCAGAATCTCATTTGCAAGCCCAAAACACTAAGACAGAAAATACTAACAGCCTCAGCGGTCTCCCTTTTCTTCATCTTCTGCTCCTCGCGCATCTTAACCTGCTTCTCCTTGATGATCGCGGGACCAGCGCGGACAGCGCTCCACACGCATTTCGAGCCTTCCTTAAGGCTGATACCGGCGTTGGCGAAGTGTTCTTTTGCGGCATTGAAGTCTTTGCGGGCGTATGTTGCGCGCCGTTTAGCTCGATAGGCTTTCTCTGCTTCGGCGGCTCGTTGGTACGAGGTTTGGGCTTTTTGTCGGTCTGTTCGGAGGTTCAGTTCCGTGCCGGAGGTTCCTGGACGACCGGAGGCACTGGCTGGAGAGAGAGGGGAGGCTGGCACTGCTGGTGCGGCTGCTGCTGTGGTTTCGTCGGCCCTGGATTTGGATGTTAGTATTGCTGCTTTGAGCGATTCCTGGGGAGCTGCAATATTTTGGCTTCCATATTCACGAAAACAAGGCTGATTGTGCGGGTGCAATGGAGTATCCTTTAGAAGCACTTACATTTCTGTGGTTGATGGAAGATTTAGATGAGAGGGAAATTATAAAAGACTATGAACAGGGTGTGATAAGAGAGCGAAGAGGTTAACGGGAATCTTGGGATACTTATGGGAAACCGGGAGACTGGTGACGTGGAGAGAGATGTGAAAACTCAAAAGTACGAGTCAAATTTTGCGTGCGATTGCCGACTCGAGCAGTCTCGCAGTATCCACGCCGGCGGCATTGGGATCGAGAGATTATCTTTTCATGCTGCATGCGCACCTGCCAACGAACGCACACATGACAAGGAAAACGCGGTGTGAGGTACAGTGTTGCCAGCGAAATTTCGCTAGTTTGGGTAATCATGCATTGACGATGAAGGAAACATATCCCTGTTTGGGCATCTATCAAGCAGACGAGAGGAAAGGGGGAGGATGCAACCGAACAGGGAAGAGCGTGGAGCGCGCGATGAGAGTCATTCGGAACGCGCTCTCGGTTCCTGCATTGTTCTGGAGGAGGGGAAACCACGTTGAAGACGTGTTACTTAAGAAGTGCGGGTGATGATATTGTCAGGGATGGTCTGTACATATGAAAATGCCGAGATCTGGCCATCGTCCAAGCTTTAAGCCGCTGACGAAGGAATTGTTTGATTCAACGATTGTAACTTTTCGATCGTGATCTTGGGCCGACAAAGAACTACTCGAAACTTCGAGCTTTGAACATCCTCCGGACTCTGAATGGGATGAAACGTCAACATGAGTCGAGAGACTGATTGACGCTAATGTTTGCTCCCCGAAACGATGTCGTCCAAATGAAATGTCACTAAAACAACACAAAACAATGTGCAAGATGCAGTCTCGGTCTATTTATCGTTGGAGTTGATCAACCAGCGGCTAGATCGATATGAGCTTTTTTAGGTGCTCCGTTTGACTTCTCAGCGGTCTGCTTCTTCCAATAAAGTTGCTCGGCCTTTTCTAGAGTCGTCGAATTTGACTTCAGCTTATTGATGGTCTCGATGTACTCATCGTAAGGGTCAGAATCAAACACAATTCCACCTCCTGTATAACGAGATTAGTCATGCTGCTGGGCAGGAGAGGGGAAATCCGGAATTAAACCGTACCGGCTTGCAAGTACGCGACACCGTCCTTTACTACCATGGTCCGCAGTGCGATGCATGTGTCCATCTCGCCTTCAACTTCGTTACCTTCAGCATCTACGCTGGCATAGCCAAAGTATCCGACAGCTCCGGCATACACTCCACGCTTCTCCTTTTCCAATTCTGCAATGAGTTCCATTGCTTTGACCTTAGGAGCTCCTGATACAGTTCCAGCTGGGAATATAGATCTGAAAGCATCGAATCTTGTCATGCCTTTCCTCAATACACCAGAGACTTGTGAGACCAGATGTTGTACGTGGCTGAATTTCTCTACCACCATCAATCGATCAACTTTGGTGGTCAACGGGTCACACACTCGGTTGATATCATTTCTAGCGAGATCCACAAGCATGACATGTTCAGCTCTATCTTTCAACGACTGCCGAAGCTCATCAGCAAGAGCTTCATCCTCTTCGGGGGTCTCTCCTCTCTTGACGGTTCCAGCGATGGGATGAGTGATGATACGACCCGCTTCTTTCTTCACCAAAAGTTCAGGCGATGCACCAACTATCTGGAATTCATCACAGTTTATGTAAAACAAATATGGCGAAGGATTGACAGTCCGAAGATGTCGATATATGTTGAATGGATGTAATGAAGTTGGCCGAGCAAACCTCTGAGATGGAACAGCTTGAATGATATCTCCAGCAACAATGTGCTTCTTCAAATCTGTGACATGCTTCTCGTAGCCGGCTTGCCCAATGTTGGAGGTGGCTTGTTGGCCCAGCTTTATGGGTGGTTGCTCCGGAAGGATCTTTTCATTCGAATTCAGCACCTCAACGATCTCATTGATGGCATCTCCTGCTTGGTCATAGGCTTCTTGAAGTTTGGACAAGTCCTCCGGGACCTTCAGGTAGGTGATCACTTTGATCTTCTCGTAAAAGCCGTCAAATGATACTATCGTGTCGAACAGCATGAAAAGTGACTCCGGCACTTTCAGTACGTCCTTCATGGGTCTTGCTGTCTTGGGTTCGAAGTACCGGACGCAGTCGTATCCCACATAGCCAATTGCTCCACCAGTCAAAGGTGGCAGCTTCAATTTTGGTACGTGTGCAACCCGACTCTTGGACAGTTCTGCCTCGAGTAACGGCAGAGGATCAACAGATTCGCCATGGCCTTCTCCCGTTTTAATGATCTTCCTGGGTCCGGCACCAACAAAACTGTATCTTCCAACTCTCTCAGTCGCCGCACTTTCAAAAAGGAAGGAGTATTCGGATTTGGAGTGGGCGGATATTTTGAGGTAGGCTTCTGAGGGCTTGATCAGGTCGGAGGGTATTTCTGCGAAAACTGGGACGAGATTGGGAGGATTTGGTGCGCCGGCTGCCTTCAATAAGATCTCCTTGATTGTCTCCAGGGACGGTTGGAGCTCTTCCTAACAGCCAGTCAGCTTTCCATAGGTGAAGCCTGAAAGAGTCATACAGAAAGCTACTTACTCCCGCGCCCATTGTAGCTGTCTTGAAGCAGTGATCCTGGTTTAAAGATTACAGATCCCGCGAGCAATTCCTGGGCTTCGTGACCAAGGCAAGTATCATACGAAACTCTAAAGGCTCAAAGGAGAATTGGAGGTAATTGTAAGTATCCAGAGCGATGTTGTGTCAGTTGCGACTCTCATAAATTTCCGGAAAGTCGGCCTACAGCGGCCGCTAGCGCACCCTGTCTGCCCCTCTGCTCTGCCCCTATCAAGCTCCCCCACCAACGCTCGTCTGACCTGATCTCGCTTCCACTGCAAGCTCGGGCAGAAGAGCTCATAAATGTTCTATCGATAACATTTCTGCTGTGAGCATACATTTAGCTAGCGCCTTACAAATTGATTTCGAGGCGACGGTAATGTGCTACAGCTTGGTGTCTCATCCAATATCCCAGCAAAACTTTTTCACCCTTCCAGATCCCCAAAGTAAACAGCAGCCGCATCTCCGGATATCAGAATGTCCTACCACCTAGGAATCGCCCACTTCCCTGTCCTACATCGCCAACTCACCTCACCAACAAGCGCTTACTTTCCAGACGTACCAGATGAGGATCTTACACAAGATAGCAAGGATGTTCTGATGGACAGACTTAGTGATCTGGTAGTTCGTCTCTCAAAAGTCAGGTCTCTGCAAGATGGCGCGGTCTCGGCAATCCACAGAGAGGTTGATAAGATTGAACTTTTGGTCAATGGGCTAGAAAAGACAAACAGTCCGAGCCCGACTCTGTCCAGAGAGAAATCCGGACTTTCATCAAACGAGGATGATTTCTGGGGACCTCGGACTCCAACCCAAAGCATGAAAATGCGTCTTCCGGTCATATCTCAAAGCTCGTCACCTAGATCAGAACCCAAATTTGTATCGAATATCTCTCCAAGTAGAGCGACTGAAGTGGCTCGAGCTGCTGAAGAGCTCGCCGTAGAATTGGCAAGCACCGTCGACAAGCTTCTAGCAAGGAAAGAAGAATCTGATGTGAGTAATTATCCACCACCAAAAAAGTATCTGCTTGGGTGACTGACTGAATCATGTCCTTCAGAGCATACACGATTTGCTAGTCACGCGAGCAGAAAGAGCTGCTGAACGTATTCTGGTTCTCGAATATCGCATTGCAGAAATGTAGGTTTCATTACTACTTCATGGTTCCAATATCTAACGCAGGTCACAGGGACGACGATTTTCAAGCCAATCGATCAGAGCTAAAGTTCCTTCGGATTCAGCTTCAAGCAATACAAGTTCAATGTACAAACTGCATTCATCGCCATGACGACGATCCAGAGCTTACAGACAGCATCATGAACTGGAAAATAGACTGGGAGAACATTAACAGGCGAGCAAAAGCTCGACGGCAGCAGAAGAACCATGCACCATTGAACCACCAGCTGAGTGACACATCGACGTTCGTGGAGAGTTTGAATGGCACTTGAAAATCGTGAATATTCGTTTTCCAGCTCTGAAAATTTCGAGTCACTGGGTATGATTTTGTACAACCACCGAGCCAGTTTGATCAATTGGTATATGAGCCATACTGTGTTGGATTTGTACTTTTCAGCAACTTCCACAGCACTGGGTATATCTACTTCTCCTCAACTATCCATACACAAGCAGGATCTTATGTTCACACCAAAACGCCATGGCCAACTGCCCATCCAAACTCGAGAAACTCGTCGACGACATAATCGCCAAGCACGAAAAGACGCAAAAGTCCCGAGAGCGCTATACCAAGACAGCACGAGATACCAAATGCAAAATCGCCGCCTCGAAAGGCATGAGCATCCCAAAATGGGAGGCGTACTGGGCGGAACTTGACGAGTGGAAGAAGTTTGCAGCCGATCGGGATATCGAGAAAGAGCTTCATCCTCTCGGTTTTGCGCCTCCTCCTTTGGATCTTCCTCCAAGACCGGTACGGCCGGATGACCTGGAAGATGTGTATGCTGCGCCGTCCAAGCAGTAGGGCATATCCTGAGAAATTGGCCTAGGGGAGACTGGGACTGGGCATGTGTAGGGCCCGGATGTATCGTTGTATGAGAACAAACCAATGTCATAGGCCGAGCATGGTACTTGCAACCAATTCGTCCATCAAAGTCAAGCTATGTGGTCATAAAGAAGATCCTCTCTCTGGCATCACCATGTGATAATCTTCCTCCTCATAACGACCTCATCCGAGTACGGTCCAACTCTCTGCTCACAACTCAGCATCGCACTCTTCTGCTCCTTATCCCTCTCCAACGCGACCCAATGTATCCTCGCCCATTCAGGAACTCTCCCATCCTCCATAAAGTCCTCCTCTACGGTCGTAGCCCACTCTCCCATCTTACCGCCGAGCACAGAATCCCATACACCTTCTCTTCTCGGATTATCCAATAGCAGCCTGACAGCCTTTCGTCTGATAATCGGATCCCTGCACTTGAATGAGACCATGTACAGCGGAATCACGACCAGTGAATCGAAAGTAAATTTCGGGGTCTTGGACTTCGCGTTCTGGACCTCGAGAGTGTATTCGGCTAAATCCACTACTTCTCGAAAGACGTCGAAATACTGATCGAACTGGCTCTCGTTGTCCATGCAGATAGTCATCAAGCCGATCCACAAGATCTGTATATGCATACGTGAGACGCTTGCGAGAAAATAGTCCTCACTATGGTCTTGAGTAGGATCCTGGGCTTCGATATTGAGCTGCCGCCAGAAAGGTGCATCAGCTGCTTTCCAACGAAGGACATCCGTCATGATGCGTTGCTGGATGGATACTACGTGTGGGATCTTGACACCCCACCAGCCGTGCATGGGAAAATATATTTGCGGGGGTGGAGGGATAGGCAGGGGGATCTGCTCGGAGAAGAAACGCATTGTTTGGCGGACAAGGGCGTTGGCGTATGTGGCTGCATCGCGGGCAGAGGTGAAGACTTGAGGCATGCGATCTAGGAGAGCTCGTTCGCCGCTTAATACAAGGGCGTGGCGTTCCGGAGTGCTCTCGCTGGAGAACGATATTGCCTGCTCTTGTGTTAGCTCTGTGAGGTGGACAGTGGAAGTGTTTGACTGAGCTGTCCGCTGAAGCCTGGAAACTCGGACAGTACTCATGAATGTCCTCATAGTTCCCATTCTCAAGGCCCATTGAGTGTCTATCGAGTCTCAAGAGAGAAGCTGAATGATCTCAAATGTAGCTGGTACATTCAATGTCAGGCTTCGCCTCAGCTCTTATACAGAATTATACGTCGAGGTAAAAACTGAGCATTGTGATGGCCCGGATGGGGTAATGCATAAACTGTGATTTGAAATTTTTAAGGGGCGCTCGTGAATGTCAATGCCCGAAACCAAAATTTCAAATTCCGAATGTACGAATTCATTTTGAGACATTGAATCTGTACCAATGTGGCAATGAATGTCGGCCAACCGTCGCTTTCGACGCATTCGGCACTCGAATTGTAGAAGACCTCGGGCACGTTTTTCACGACTCCAACACATTGAAGCAGCCAGCTCGTTCGCTATAAGAAATCGAAATTAACTTACTTGGACATCCAGTCTTTTGAAGACTCTCACAAGCTCATCCTCGACCGTATCGGACATTGCAGATTCCAACCCTACAAACCTCCTCTCGTCCTTCTCGTCGACTTCCTCCTCTCTCCACGCTTGGATAAGCTTAAATCCCATCTGAATTTGCTTAATCGCCAACTCCTGATTACCATTCCAAGCTTCAAAACACATGATCACAAGACATGTCAACAACGTTGTCCTCAAATCCTGCTTCCTCGTCAAAGCAGCCTGCCGCATCGCCTTGATAGCAGTTGCATACTGCTTCAGTGCATTCTGGTGATGCTGCAGCGGCGTCTCTCTCCATGCATCCAGCGACATAGGCGAGAAATCCCGAAGGCTTCGGGCAGCTAGATCTAACGCTCCAAGCGCCACAACAGCGTGTCGAATCGACGGCTCACTCTCACATGTTTGAAGAATGACTTGCCTCAAAGCCGTTGCGCTCGAGTCAAAACTAGGCAGAATGTCAAAAGCCGTCTTGTTACAGAAGACATCGAAGTAGCGGCTTTCTTGCGCAGCGTTGAAGAGTGAAGAATTTGGGTTGGTGAGAAGAGGGAGCGGAAGAGCTGCGTTTGGTGATTTGGGCAAAATCAAAGAATTGCGACCTGGCAAGTTGGCGGGGTTGTCAAGAACGCCATAGCCGTCGCATGGGACTCCAAATTTGACACACCGGAAGCAAAAAGGTCTTTCTTCTCCGCACTTTACGCGACGTTGTCTATGTCTGATGTCAGTGAAATGAATGTATATCGATGGCGTAGTATCGAGGAGGCTGAAACGGGACGCTGCGGCATGGGCATGGACGGTAGGATCGACTTACTTGCAGGTTCTGCAACCTGATTTTGTCTTTGGCAAGCCTCTTCTCTTGGGCTTTTTGATCACTGGAACCGAGGTGCTAGACATTCCTCGAAATGTGTTAAGTATTGAGACATGGATGATGCGAAAGATGTGGCGAGATATATATGTTTATGGAAAGATTGTAAGAAGCTTGTCAGATGAGATATGGGGAAAGTTTAAAAGAACATTGGCGACAGTTCTAGTTAGTGCTGTCATGTCAGCCTTATCCGTTCTGTTCTGATTGCCACAGGACGGTCTCAGCCCCAGCTTACACTGGACTATTCGGTGCTGACAAACGTTGCATTGTATGTCTTGGCTTGCATTTCCTCTCTCCGCTGTGGAAAGGTATCTTGAAGGACGGGAATAACAAATTATCCGTCACGTCTTGTTTGCCAATCTCGGCCATTATTGATGGATTGGAAATGCGGAAATGCCGATCTGCGTCACCCAAGACGATGCCACAATTCCACACGTTGGTCTCATGCTCATAAGAATGGGCCGAAGCGGAACAGAGTCAGTGGCAATTGGCAAAGAGAGAGGTGTGAGGTCCAGTTCGCCAAGTACTATGGTGATTGGCATACCAATGTCACCAAAAAATGTTAGACATTGGCTTAATCCCAATGATGTTGAGCTGCTTTAGAAATTAAATTATCACAATCTGTTCTATGTATATATTCCAATAACAGGGTATCCGGCCGGCCATCCGTCCCAAACGCCAGCAATATGTGTAAGACTCAAGGAAATATGCGCCGAGTATGACAGACAAAGAAGATCTCGTAATGAGAGACCGTAACATCGTACAACATGGCTGCTCAAAGCGCCCCTTCCATTAAAATCTCTCTCAGTGCATCGTGGTCGACCAGCTCCGGGTTCACTTTGCTCGGTGCTTTTTCGACTTTCTTGATGAATCCTGGAATGGGTCCCTTTTGGTTGATACCTGGGGAACGGCCCATGAATGCCTTCAATGGATCAACTGCAGTTGTGCTCACAGCTCGTTGCTGAGGCGGTACTGCCAAATAAGAACCTCTAAGATCGCCCGAGGACTTCTGAGGGGTTACACCCCAGCGACCAAATACCCATCCACCCAATTTAGTCTTAATACCCTCGTTCGAATTGTTCGAAGAGATGGACCTAGAATCACTGCTATTTGCACGCATGCTTTGGAGGTATGCAGTACTGTCACGTGTCTGACGAGACATGGTTGCCCGGGGAGTGACCATCGAAGAACTCGTGATCGTATCCATGGACACAACTGTGGTTGGAGTGCCGAGCCTAGTTCGCGGACGAATGAGAGCGCTGCCATCTCGGATTGTGATCTGTGAAGGTCTTGATTTAAGGGTGTGAATGTCGATTCCTGATATCGATAAGATAGATTCATGCGATGCCGAATGGCGAAGTCGTGGTTGTAGAGATGCGGTCCAATGTTGTTCCTGCTCATGATCTGTGGACAGATACCCTGTATCACGAGACGTGTCGGATGGAGTCGCATCATTCTCCAACGAAGGTGTTGGCTGAAGAGCCGCGAGATCTTCCACATCATCGTCCTCTTCATGTATTACGTGAGGCTGAAAGTTGCTTGCAGGCATAAAACTTCGTGTTGATACTTCGGACCCTCGCTTGCGGTGGTGAAGAGGCTGAAACTGTGGTGAAAGAGGATCAACGCTCGAGGACGGGGAAGTAGGCCGAGATGAGTCGATATCCAGTCTGTCAAGCCTGTCAAAGAGTCCACTATGGCGATACATCGACTGAGGAGAACTCGGCACGGAGGAAGGGGCGAAGTCGGACATTTGCCCGGACTGCATCGACCATCGATTGTTTGGCGTGATCGGAGCAGGCACGGTAACCGAAGTCTGTGACAAAATAGCACTAGCAGAGTCCTGGCTTCTGGGTGTTCTTGGACTCTGCATTCCCTTGGGAGGAGTGAAAAGTGCCGTGTTGAGAGAAGTCCGTTTCTTCTTTGGCCGACGAACCTCTTCTTTCTTTGGTGTATGATAATGGTGATGAATGTGCAGGGCTTGAGAGATGACCGCAGGTTCCTTCTCCTCCTTGGGCGCAAGTTCTGCCCTCAGGGTCGGCGGGCCAGATCCATTTCCATTTTCCTCTACCACCGGTTGGTGCAGCAGGAGCTGTTCTCTCAGATGCTGTACCTCATCGTTCGAATTCATCAGCATCTCTCTCAGCTCCACAATTCCCATTTGTAGATTAGCGTTGTCCTGCAGGATGTCCTTGACGAAGTGCGAGACAACATTGCTCCCATTTTTGCCATTGCTAGTTGTGGCTGCCGCTGCGCTTTGTAGTCGTCCAGCAGCGGTCTGAAGCGATGCTTCGACGGCTCGCTGCCTTTCCATCCTCCCCATTACTTCAACATGTTTCTCTCTCTCCTCCCTGGCTTCGCGCTCGATCTTGTCCAACTGGTCTTGGAGGTTGAGAAGCCTTCGCTCCGCAGATCTCCATCGCTGGATTGCCGACCTTTCTTCCTCCTGGCTCGTGATAATCGTCCGCTGCAACACATCTTGCTCCTGCTCTAGCGCGGCCAGTTGCATCTCCAGGTCATGCGTTCTAGATGCTAGCAGTTCCAGTCGCCGTAGCTCCTGGCGCGTCGAGAACAGCGTAGCTTCGAGAGACTTGATATGTGTTTCGGACTCGGCAGCAGTTCCATTCAACCCCTCCAACTGATCAAGCAACTCCCGGTTTTCCTCGACCGACTTCGCATTCTCCTGTTCCAATGCTCTCTTGTCGGCCTCGAGCTCCTCAATCTTGGTACTCATGTCCACTCGGTCGCGTTCGGCATCCTGCATGTATTGTTCATGTCTAACAAGCAAAGCCTGCAAGGCAAAAGTCAGCGATTTACTCATCTCGACGCGCTGTGAACGGCCCGGCCTAGTGAAATGATCTTTGAAGAATTATCCACAGTCATATACTTTTTTCCAATAGAATCTAGGATGTTCCATGTTACGCATAATTTCCCCGGCGGAAAAGAATGGGGGGACGAGGAATGCATACTTGACCTAACGAGGCCGCTGTCCGAACCTCTTTCTCGAGATCGTCTAGGGCAACTGTATTATGTTTAAGATAAGAGCAATCAGTGCGACCGCAGCAGCAGCGCAGTGTGGGTGTCGTCGAGCAGCATGTCGGAATTGCGTTGATCAGGGTCTCGAGTTTGTCCTCCTCGGGCTCCATGGTCGCGTTAGACAAGTGCGACAGCGGGCTTGTTCGGAAATCTGGTGTTGCGCCGCACTTGTTGCATAGTTGCGACGTCGACGAAGAGAGAGGACGTGGGAGAGGGAGAGGGGGAGGAAGGAGAGGTCGCCGGTGCCTTTTTGTCGAAGTTATTGAGGTCGTCGATCAGGTCTCGCAGAATCAGGGCTGCATTTGCGTTTGCAGAGGGAAAGGGTCAAACGGGGCAGATTACTGGCGGAGTTCAGGGACTTGGCTGAGTTGATTGGCCATGAGACTTCCATAGGTCCTTCGCTACGTCACGCGAGGTCCCCAGCCACGCTGTTCCCAGCCTTCTCTTGATTGTCAACAGATCGCGAAGAGCTCGCGTAAGCTTTTCCACTGTCGACCTTTGAACGGCTGTGACGGATAGACTTTGGACATTCATGTAGTTCAAAAGCTAAACCTCTCAGAATTGGTGACCAAGTGTGTTCAAGAGCCAGCCAAAGCTGTGACGGAGATAAGTAAACAGATCGTCAAAACCGAACAACCAGAGCAACAGGGGTCCTGTTCCCGAAACATTGGGCGCAAGTGATGCTGTTTACATCCTTTCGTCTGAAGATGAGGGTTGACGAGCTGCGATGTTCGATTTCTGAGGCAGGAATGCTGCGGGAGTCGTTTATCTGTCCGATTGGTTTTTACTGGAAGACAATCTACTTTAAACATGTCCGTAATAGTGAGGTACCATTGAAAAGGTTAGAAGTGCAAGCTGACGCATAGCTAATTGTATGATAATTCCTCAAGCTCCGAGACACAGCGATGAGTTCAGGGAAGGACACTCTGAAGTGTGCAAGAAATCTTGCCTCTTCCTGCTGAAGCAACAGGATTGGTCCGTGAAGCTAACCGAATGGGAGAGCTGACCTTTGACCGGTATGATAGGATGCTGATGTTGACAGTATACAGTGTTCCCCCCAGTATAATTGTCTCGCGCGCTTTTGTAACATTTGCTGCTTTGTATTTCTTCCCTGTCTATCAAACTTTCACAACTAACCAAGTCATCCCTATCTTGAAAAAATACATTACGATTGGGTCTAATTATTCTTCTTTAACAAGGCCAGCAAATGTTACAGAATAAAGCTAGACAGTCAAACCGGGGGGTGCACTGCAAGGACGTAGGTCCAAATGGCCTTCCGAAATACCAGGTTAAGCGAACCCAACATGAACGATTTGAATGTGAAGATGGTGGTGATACCATCAGACTAATTCTGGAGATTTTGCAACGTTTCGTGTATATGGACTGATGACTCTACACATATTGCTAGTCCATAAAGAGGTCCGGGTTTTAATTTCCTATTACCAACAAACGCGATATACGATATACATGCACGATTCGTTTTCCCAAATGAATCCGCAGAAAAGACTGTTTCTTGGTATATTTGTAGCGCAACCTTCCACCAGAAATTAAACGTCTACAGATTGCGACCACCATGCATGCTTGGACAAAGATATCAGACTCACACTCGATGACTACTGCAAATCGGATTGCAATTGGCCATAGGCTCAAACAAATTAAGTGGGAGTCCCTCTTTCCCACGCCATTTTCTCTCGATGCATCGACCACATTACGAAATAGTAAGACGCCAATGCCCATATTGTGAGATAAGCGAAGAGGACACCCAGAGATAGGCCGAACGCATAGTGAAACTTCAACTTCCAGATGACAGCCGACAAACATCCGAGATAGATTATGACACCGGAGATCCACCACCAGGTAAGGTATGTGAACATGCGTCTGAACGCCTTCGAAGAATCGTAGCGAGCGTTGTATCGCACGCGGAATTCGCGGTCTTGCAGGCCATCAACAGCGATGAAGTCCTCCGCCGCGTAGTAGATGAAAGGCCGCATTGGGGTGCCTCGTGCGTGCGAATTAATGCCGATGGGTAGTGGGATGGGAAAAATGGATATAAGCATAACACAGCCGAGGAACGCCATGAGGAAACCGGGAGAGTAGAGGTACAGCTGCGGGATTTCCAGGGTGCTGCCGACAACGAAAGGTATCAGGGCACAGATCATTGAGACGCCGTAGACCCATGATGTTGCGTCCAATTCCCATTTCGAGCGCGACAGGAGAGGAGCGCAGAGCTCGCGATATCTAAGAAGACGTGCGACTCGAACAACCAGGATGTAGAGCTCGCCGAAACCGAAGCATATGACGGCGTATCCGAGAATCTCTTCGTCATATTCGATCTGTACAATGGAACAGTTATCGACTGGCTGGTTCTGTCGGCGACATTCTCGATTTCTTTGTCGAACTCGGGTGTTGTACTGCCTCAGAAGTCAGTGACTGGCAAATATATTGTTATGCAAAGGTAAGAGAAGGACATAGAGCTTACCCAAGCGTAGTATACGATTATAGGAATCACGACGTCAAAGAGGATGATCATTAGGGGTCCAAGTGTGATGGAAAGGTGGTCTCTGCAAATATGTTTATGAGCATTGTTTGAGAGTAATTTGGGCCGAACACGATTGTGGTATCTAAAGCAAGCAGGATACACTTTGTTGCATCTCAGAGCTGGCATAGAAGGGGCACTTACGTTGCTTTTGGATTTTTCTGTGCCAGTTTCTCCAGTGGTGGGCGTACGGGTGGTATAGGAGCTGCCTTTGGGTCATCCAAACCGTCAACAGTGGACTCCATTCCGTCAACGGTTGTTGCATCCTCACCCATGAAGTCCGAGGATGCAGACGGGTCTCCCACATTCGGGTCAACCTGGCTGAGAGGACGAATTTCGTCTTCTTTCTCTGCTCTCGCTCTTGTTCTGTCCTGTGCAGCCATCGCCGTGACCACTTCTTCTTTCTCCGGATCCTCGTGTACGCTTTCTAGGAGATTTTCTGGATTCTCTGGGTGTATTGTATCTCCTTCTGGCGTTCTCTTTGTATCCCGATCTGCTTTCTCGGGATCTTCTGGTAATGCTTCGTCTTGTTGTTCTGCTCGGATCACATCCGACTCCCTCTCGATTGTTCCCTCCTCCTGGCGACTCCCAACTCCATTACTAACAACTTCCGGGGCAGACATTTCGATCGAATCTGTCTGAAATTTTGACGAAGAAAAAAAAAATTGCGAGGAAGACAGCTTACTTCAATGAAAGTCAAGCTATCGATCTTCAGATGTGAAACGGAACAGATATGCTTTGCTGAAAGTCAAGCGGTCTGGCTTACTCGTGTACAGTACCTTAGTCTCCCAGCTCACTCGGTCTGTCTGAGAGCTACTAGCCTCTTTACTGTGCATCAATTGGGAGACCTTTTCCAAATGTTCTAGAAAGCAGGTAGACATATTGGTGCCCGAGAAAGCCGGGCTTTAGATAGCTGTGTTGGGGTTTGGGCAGAGCTCGCAGACAAGCAGATGCCACTTGGCCCGGGTCTTGATAAGTGGAGGACCAGACATGGGAAAGCATCTTTCTGGACCATGATTCGGTCTTTTGGCATGTGCGTGAGCAAGTCGAAACGTCGGATCAGTCGAGAGCTTGCGTTAGGTGGCACTTGAGGTCTCAACATGGTGAAGTTAGAGTTCTCGGTAAGGCTTGAAACTGCCGAGACTAGCTCACTGGGTACGTGGCTGCGGAAGATCGCTACAGGCTTTCGGGTGGATCTTGCAGGGCACTCTCCACAGCGGGTATCGCATCTTAACAGCATCTCTGTGGACAAACATGGGCGACTTTAAGAAAATTTGTAAAGCAGCTATATGATGGTGATTATTAATTCATGTCACGAATGCAGTTCCTGGCTCGAATCCAAATGCAACGAAGCTATCTTCTCTTTGCAGCCAAGTACCGGCAGCTAAAACCTTCTGTACCGGAACTAATGCTCCAGCAGGACGTAGCTCAAGCCAGCCCAGACAAGGGGTTTACCCCTTGAAGTATTTGCCTCACTAAACAGACTCCTCATTTCAAACTCTATCACTAATGAAAACAGACGTGCAGTAGTCCGACTCCGAGAAATGGGCAAAGTTACTGTCTGCTTCCACTCACACGCAAAAGCATGGCAAGCCACACGGGAAACCGTAACAGCGGACTGCTTCACCCTGAATTATGCCATATGTTTTTCATCCTTTATCACTCCCTACTATCAAATCCTAATTGTAGAGACGACCATTTTTGTGCGTTCTTTTCCATCAGCAATAACCAAACGACTGTTTTTCATAATGATTTTTGTAGCTGGCTTTGGTTCCTCTGAATTCCGCATACTTGTGTGTAGCCACAACCAGCCTTCATTGAAAGTCGCAAGTGGAGAATATGACAATGAATCGACGTCAGTTGCATAAACATGTCTTTACAGATTTACTTGCTTGGCTTCCAGGACTAGATATCCACATGTGGTAAATTCACGAAGTAAGATAAGAGTCATGAGACGCGGTGTATATCTTCAAGTGGCGGTGTATTACCGCCGGATAGAAAACCTGTAAATGGCCAGACACCAAGCCAATTACAAACCTCTTATCTCACCTACAAGTAACGCTATCGTCAAGCCCTAAGCGTGCGAAATTGAAGACGGACGTCAGCAGGATCCGCTCCCTTAAATTCATAAAAAACCGCACAGTACATTGAATATAAAAGGTAGGTTGGAAGCGTCCCAACACCTGGCATGAGTCAGCGAATGGGTATTGATAATATATGACGACACTTTATGTATGACTATGATTGAAGAGCCATCTCCTCTCTACTGGCATAACTTCCACCTCTCCACGCATGCTTGGGATCTTTCTCCTTCTTCTCCGCCTTCGCATCACCGACATTACCCCATCCACCGCCTCCAGGAGTATTGATGATAATTCTCTCGCCAGCCTTCATAGCAGCCGTATTTTTGCCGCCCATGTTGATCCACCGCTCTTCATACACCGCATCATCAACATCATCTCCAGATCCATTCAACATCTTATCCGAACGTTCTGGATTACTCGTTTCGACTTTGCGAACCCAGACGTTGAGACCACATTCCCCGTCTTCGCCTCCAGCAAGGCCATAGGGATGGTATACTCGCCTCTCGCTTAGTATCGATACCTGGACTGGTATTCTGAACTCGATATCTCGAATGACACCGTCTCCACCGCGATGCTTGCCAGCTCCTCCAGAACCAGGTCTCAGAGAGAACTCTCTCAAAAGCACAGGATAACGTCTTTCGAAAACCTCAGCGTCGGTGATCCTCGTGTTTGTCATATGTGTGTGAACACCAGAAGTGCCCTCCCAATCCTTCCCAGCTCCGCTTCCTCCAGCAATCGTCTCGTAGTAACCGAAACCTTTGACGTCTTCCTGTCCCTCAATATTGCCTCCAAATCCAAAGGTCAGGTTGTTGCAGTCTCCTTGGGAGGCTGCACAGGCTTGGAACGCTTTTAGGATGACATCCGTCACTCGTTGAGACGTCAGGACGTTACCACCGACAACAGCGGCTTTGTCTGATGGCGAAAGGAACGATTTGGGTGGGATCAGCACTTTAATCGGCTTCAGACATCCTTGATTCAGTGGGATATCCTCGGATATCAGACTGCGGAGACAGTAGATAATCGCGCTGTATGTGACAGCTTGTGGAGCATTTGTATTTCCTGAAAAGGTTTTAGGATAATGGGAGTGATCGATCTGAAGGTTAACATACCATAAACTTCTGGCCCAGTTCCCGCGAAGTCGAAAACAGCCTCTCCTTTCTCAGCATCGATAGTTATCTTCAGCTTGATCGGGCTGCCATCATCCATATAGTCAACAGCTGTTAGATCCTGTCCCTCGAATCGCTTGCTAACATCTTTGAGCAGATTTCGAACACTGAGCTCGGCGTTTTCCTGGATGGCAACCATGTAAGAATTGACAACAACTTCGCCATATTCCTCGATCAAGGAAGAGATCAAGTTGATGCCCTTCATATTCGAGGATATCTGTGCCTTTAAATCAGATATATTATCCGACAGGCATCTTGTCCCACTGCAGCCCTTGTATTTTGCGGGCTCTTTAAGTAGCAGCTCGATTATTCGTTCTTCGTTGAATTTCCCAGCACTGACAAGCTTTTCGGACTTGATGGCTGCACCCTCTTGGTAAAGTTCCCTAGAATGCGGCGGCATGCTTCCAGGCAAAATTCCTCCAATATCCGCATGATGAGCACGGGAGGCGCAATAGAAGAGGATGTTCTTCCCTGCCTGGTCGAAAGCTGGCGTGATGACTGTGATATCCGGAAGGTGAGTCCCGCCAAATTCCGGATGGTTGGAAACGAGAACATCTCCCTTCACCAGTCTTCCTTTCCATATCTCAGCTTGCCTCTTCACACACGTCGACATACTTCCCAAGTGAACAGGTAGATGTGGGGCATTGGCTACCAAGCCGCCGGTAGAATCGAAGAGGGCGCACGAGTAGTCGAGGCGTTCCTTTACGTTCGTGCTAACACTGGTTTTCTGTAGAGCCCGACCCATCTGCTCAGCGATGCTCATAAAGCGATGAGCAAAGATGCTAAGCATGACTGGATCAATATCTTTCGTTTCGTTAGGCTCGGAAATCCTAATTCTGTTTCAGTACTTAAGGTGCCAATAACAGTTTAGGGATACTCACTCATCGTGATGGAGCTCCCTTTCACCAACATTGATCACTACATGAGTCTCAATGATCAATGCTGAGGTACCTGGAGGTACTACGATCGTCTGGGTGCCATCACACAATATAGCTGGACCCTTGATCTTGTCACCGACATCAAGATCTTCGAGCTTGTAGATCGGGGTGTCCTTCCTCCCTCCATCGAAGTACACTTGCGTCCTCTTGTATTCCCTGTCGCCGGAATTGATATCCTTGGGCTTGATCTCTTTCAGCTGCTGGTCCACAGTCTTTCCCAAGTGTTCAAAGCTCTTGCCGATAGCGCGTACTCGCACGTCGTCGACAACGATGTCCCTATCAAAGGTGAATCCGAATTCTTGTTGGTGTTGTTTAACGAATGCTTGTGCAAAAGCATCTTCATCTCCACCATACTCATTCTGAGCCTCTTCCTTAGACGGCTTGACGATCATGAGAGCTGATTCGGTACCTCGATAACGCATGTTGAGATATTCTTCGAACATAATAGAATCTTCTTCGAAGCCCTGTTCGTTCAAGGCTGTTTGGGACTTTGCTTTCAACTCCTCAATTTTCCCCAACAAAGTATCTTTTGCATCCCCCTTATCTGCCCAGACCTTCGATTCTGGCTCTTGACGTTCCTCAACAACATCTGCGAGTGACTATTTACACCGCGCGAGTAAGTATCCACAGAATCCAGAAGAAAGCAGGCTTGTGACAGGCTGCAAGAGGTAGTGAGATGAGACATACCATGCCATAAGCTGATAGAACGGAGGAGTAACGATGCACCAGCGTTTGACGGATGCCCAGGCTCTCAGCAATAGCAACCGCGTGCTATAGGATAGGTTAGCAACAGCCTTTTGTGTCGCAAGATGCACAAGAGACGTTGAATTCATGTTTTATAGACACTGCCATCCAGCATTTGGCTCTTTTAGAAACATCGGAAAATAGGAAGAGGGTATGCTGACCTGACCACCAGCGCCGCCAAACGTGGCTAAGCGATGTTTTGATGTGTCATGACCTTTGGCTTCGGTTAGTGATCGAATAGGTCTCGTCATGGCCTCATTAGCCACAGTCAGGAATCCGAATGCCACCTCATCCGCGCTCATATTCTTGCCTGTCTCCTTGTTGATCTGCTCTGTGAGCTCCTTCATTAACTTCTCGCTTGCTGATACATCAAGACCTTCGTCTTCATTCTTGCCGAAAATCTTTGGAAAGAAGTCGGGAAGTAGCCTGCCGAGGAACAAGTTTGCGTCTGTCACAGTTGCTGGGCCCCCTTTGCGGTAGCAACCTGGTCCTGGGTGGGCTCCGGCGCTCTGCTGGAGATTAGCCAACGGAAGAAAATAAGCTTGCCAGCACTTACCTCTGGTCCAACAACGAAGAGACCATTTCTGAAAAATAATCGAGAGCCACCTCCAGCCGCGACGGTGTTTATGTCTAATTGTGGAGATTGGATCGTCACACCTGCGGTAGTTGTTTCGAAAACGTGCTCATATCGACCGGAGCCATATCTAGACACATCGGTTGAGGTCCCGCCCATATCGAAGCCGATTACCGGAGTCTTAGTCTCAGCATCATATGAAGTAAGGGCGTAACCGACGACGCCTCCAGCTGGACCAGAAAGGATGGCTTTCAGCCCAGAGAACTTATCGACGTCGACGAGACCGCCGTCTGACTGCATGAACTCGCATCTGGCACCCCTAGAACCATTTTCGGCCTTTACACTCTCGGTTCCTAGACCTCCTTCGAAACCTTTTTGGAAACCGGCGATATACTTCTTGATAATGGGCGTCAAATATGCATCAGCACATACGGATGTCGCTCTTGGGACTAGCTTTATCATTGGCATGAGCTCGTGACTAAGAGACACATGCTGAAAGCCCATATCTCTTGCAATTTTCCCAACCAAGGCTTCCTGAGTGAGGCGGTTTAGCAAACTGCCAGCTCACGACAAAGTCAAGCCAATGTACTGGAGTTTGACGAGTACTTACGTGATCGCTGAACGTATATCCATGCATGAGACATCTGCATATTGTGTCAGTCAGTGATACGCATCAAGACAGCGAAGAACGTCTATGTTATGCCACCGTGATAACAAGGCATGCAGAGAAGTAAGTAATGAAGTCTGATTACGTACACTGCTATACTCTTGATACCCTGATCCCAGACTTCTTGCAATTGTGTCCGAATCTTTGCTTCATCCGGCCGTTGTAGAATGCGAATTGTCTCCGATGACAAGCCCTTGACAAGGTCCTTATCCTCATCTGACTTCCCGGACTCAACTTTCGTAGTATTCCTTTCCGGATCCTCAGCGTAGTCTTCCAATGTTACCCTCTCGTCAATCTCCACGACTTTCTCGTATAGCACTTCCGGTTTTCTGATTGCCAGATCAAAAATCTTTGGTCTCGACTGATTACCAATCTCCAGACAGTCCTTGAAGCCCTTGGTTACTACCAGCGCTATCCTCTCCCCTTTCCTTTCTAACAACGCATTTGTAGCTACCGTAGTTCCCATGCGTATACTTTCGATTTTGGAGGTGTCGAGTGGTTCGCCTCTGGGTATCTCTTTGCTTAGAAACTTAGACATGATTCGTCTGATTCCTTCCAGAGGGGCATCTTCGTAGTTAGAGGGATCTTCGGATAGGAGTTTTATGACGATGTTATCTTCCATCTTTCCCGAACCTGGGTTGGCTACGCAATCGGTGAAAGTACCGCCTCGCTATGGTAATTGTCAGCAGGGCGATTGATCACGGCCGATGTAATTATTCGCAACATGGGCATGAGAACTTTTGCCAAAAATGGGCAGGGGCATAATTGTTGAACGCTTGGAGGATGTTCGAGTAAAATCACAAGATTCAGGCAGATCAATACGCAAGTGTTCACAACGAAAATGAAGCTCTTCTTACATCAATTGCTATCCGCACACCATTCTGGTGCTTTTGAAAGCCCATCTTGAAGCAACGAAGCTCAGGTGAGACCAATGAGTAGAATGCGCAATAGTAGATGCTTGTAGGATAGGGCGCAGCCAGAAATACATTCACGAGAAGTCTCCTAGCCAAAGATCAACCATTTCTCAAGAAGCAGATGACGAAGGTGGAATGTTGCAGAATATCCTGACCGCCCATAAAGTTCGCTCCAAGCGGATTAGCTTTAGTGGGGGAGGGACAAAGTGGGGGATGGAGCTCCATCACATTAGGTGGAGCTATCACAACAGTATTCCAACCAGGATTCCACTTGGGAGGATCTACAGTACCTCAGTATACCATCTCCAGAGACGTGAGCATGAAAGAGAATGGCTTGCGGTTCGTCATTATGTTCATTATCAGATCTTTCATTCCACGTACAGCTAACGCCAAGACCTCCGACGCCAAACCCCTCCCATGATCTATGTTCCTTAGGACTTTGCCGAACTCCTTGCGGTTCCGGCTGGCCTGCTTAACTTCTTTCGCACAGGTTGGTAACAGTCGTTGAAATTCATAACTACACCCAAGAACCTCATGTCCACGTCCGGTTGGTACGCCAGGTCGCCCAACAACAGACACACCCTGGATTTGAAGTGCGCCCCTAAAGACTGAAGCCGCTCCTGCAGAACCGGGAACTCGTCGGCTATGATATCGTCTGGTATGGGAGCTGGTGTGGAATCAGGGAGATGGCGAGGTCCACGGCGCGTCGTCGCAGGAGTGTTGACTAGTAAGCCATCATCGTCTTCTCGTCTTGTCTGGGCTTCCTGTCGGACATCAGCGCCTTGACGTCTGGTGAAGTCGGACACTGCCCAGCTATAAAGCCCATCCACGGCATCTCGATAGGTGAGCATGAGTCGGAGAATCTCGCCAAGCTGTACCATAAAAGTGTTTTCATCAACTTCTCCATGGTGCTTCTTCTTCGCTCCAAGAAGACCCTTGTGGGTGATGGCATTCAAGTACTTCGTATGAGCCTTGATGAGATCATCCAGAGTACATCCTTCCTTGTGAATAGATGTTTGTAGTTCATCCCACGAGCTTTCTATGACTTCAAACAATATGTAGTACTGCAGTTGGCCAATGAAATGAATCATCTCAGCAAGAACACCTCTGGTAAGTTTCCAAGCTTTTGCCACGTTCTGATCTTCGCCTTGGAGAACACCACGGGCACCAGTCATACATTTCCGCCAGGTTGATGCGAGAGCGAACTCAACGCGTTTGATTCGCCACAAAAAGTTAAACACTTTGAGATACTGACGATTTCCCCATTCCGTCACAACCACGTCGACGGGGGCGTCGATTTTGTATTCCAAGGTGAAACAGTCCCAACCGATATCTCCGTGTGAGAGCTGCAGCATCCGAGCATCCAATCTACGGAGAACCTCAGGAGAATCATATTGAGCATTAGAACCGCGAATGGCATGTTCAAGCTGCGCTGTCAAAGTATGTCGGTATTGAGCCCCGGCAGGTCGATCAAGGTTGGAAGAAAGTGATTCCATAAGAAGTGCGATGAAGTCGCCCTGACCCAGGAGAATGTAGTTCTTAAGTGCCTTCAGGTGCTCGAACAGGTGGAATTTTTCAGCCATTAGATGAATCAGACGAGCCATGGTTGTCTTATAAGCTTCATCAATCCAAGTTTCGAGAGTGGCGGTGTCACCGTATCGTAACTCCTTCGACGCGGCTTTGGAATACTCTTCCACCCATTGAGAATCTCCACAACCATACCGGATGAAGTTGAGAGATTTGCCAATCAAGAAGACCTTTTGGGCGAAATCCTGCGTGATGATTGTCGGTACCATATCCTCGTTAAGCTTGTATTTGTCTTCCCAAACACTGCTAGCACCGCCTCGACTCCTGCTATCTGGGGTGTCATTGACCGCATTTGGGTCCTGCTCAGAGACAAAGAATTCATGATAAGGGTCGGACAATTCGCCGTCGTAGATCCAATGTCGCAACATGTCATAGAATGGCCGGGTAACATGGGTGAGTAGCCGTTCCGCAAAAGCTCCGACCATTGGGTCCCCGTGGGACGAGGAAAATCCATGTATCAAAGAAATCAGCTGGCCTCCCTTTTTGCTTTTCGATTCTTCGCTTATTAGGCTCATTAACCGTAAGCCCATAGTTGCTTCGCGAGTCCAAACTACACAACGTTTCAAGGTGACTCCAGCCTTCCCAATACCACCCCTTGGCTCTTTTTCATCCAGAGATGACAATGCTCGCCGGATCTGACCCTCCAATGTGGCTACTAAACCAAGGTATGATCGGAGTTCCCCACCAATAGCTGCCCTCAAACTCTGTCCAAGTAAACCGCCGCCAGGAGATTGTGTGAACGAAGAGAGGCCTCGGTACAATAGCGATGGCTCTGCGAGAGTATGGAGGATAGATATGATGGGGACTGGGAGCGTGGCTGGTAATGTTACTGTCGAATCAGAAGAGAATGGGAAATGAGTCGACGAAAGGCCTTGAAGAGTAAAGGATAGGTCTCGGAGCAGTGCTGTTTCCGGAGGATCGATCTCGACATAGTTCTCTGCGAGAAGAGCTGTCTTCAAAGCAACTCCTTCTCGTTGCAGGGCTGCAGATCTGGTGAACGCTTGCGCTTCTTCCTTTCTATCCCGCTGACCGCCCTCCCGTTCTGGTAGTTTCTTCAGTCCCTCTGGCGCAAATGCCTCGGACAGACTTCTCTCCTCTCTTTTCTGACCATATTCTGGGGATCTCTGCATCTCACTCTCTAGATTCCTGGGTCGTCGGCCATTTTTGACCGGACTTTTGAAAGGGCTTGTGAGTACCGGCAGCGCCTTTGGTTGATAGTCGCTTAGTTGGTATAGAAAATATAAGACAGCCCATTTCTGGTTTATGACTGGGATGGAAAGCAGTTTGCTATAGAGGTTCGTGAATCGGAGGGCTTTGTCGGGACTTGGATTTGTCTGTATTAATCGCTTCTTGATCAGGTCAGACGCTTGATTGACATCTGCAATCACTGCTGGACCTCGTGAGCTACATATCGGAGTCAGTTACAATAAATCTGGGTTCCTGTGCATGTAGGTACCTTTGCAGAACCTCCGTTACGAAGTCCACCGCATTGTTTTCCCTCTCCTCTGCCGAGGCAGGATCCTCACCAGGAATCTCAACCAAAAGTCGTCGCACTAGGGAGTTGATACCATTGCTGACGCGCTGATTGCGGGACGACATCTCATTATTGCGGATGCGAAGCGCAGGTGGAATTCGAAGTCACTGTTTTGTTGTTGTCGCGCGTCGCCTTTGTCATTTTCTGGGGATACGCGACTCCAGCCTTGCTGATATTCCCCGTTTTAGCGCATGCGACGGGCACGGTCGCTACCGCCGGGACGTCACCTCGTTCAAAGGTGCAAAATCCACGATTTATAGCCATCAACCACGACCGCGACAGCGTCCTGTTCATCTCGATATTGCATCGCTGGACTCCTCTGGCCCTGCATATCTCATGCGCTTTTGTACTTGATCCAAGTCGCGGTGCAACGGCCTGTTCAGGCGCGCCTAAATCACGATGCCTGACATAGACCCTTCCGCCTTGATGACCTCGAGTCGAATATCGACGACGCCGATTTTGCCTCCAAAGACCATAAGTGCATCTGCGCCGGTTGCGCCCAAAGTTTCCAAGAGCAACCATGTCCCACCTCGTATCGACCTCGAGCCGCTCTACACTGCGCTCAAGAGTGCGATTGGCGAGCATTGGGGAACATATAAGGAGTCTATCAGCCTTTTTGTCATGGGTTCGTACATTTTCAGACTTGCATTTCAAACCCCAGAAAGGAACCTGTATCTTTGCGCTTTTGGAACAATTGCTAACAATTACCCCTATAGGCCAGCTGAACCAAAAAGAACTATCCGAGCGCATCGACGATTTCCTGATAACACCGACCGGCGAAATAGAACACCTGCATAATCAATTGGTCTCTGCCATCTACGCAAATGTTACGAGAGAGATGCCCGATCATGGCGTGGCCAGCTGGGTCAGCGCAAATGATAAACCTACGACAGGGGCTGGGAGCAAGCCAGTTAGTGGAGATGCTGCAGAACAGCGGCTGAAAACAGAGGTTATGCAATTGCCAAGTCGAGATAGGAGGAGACTGAAAGATCTCAGCCAAAATGATGTGAGTTACCTGTTTTCATGAGTACTATCACCGTTAGCTAATCATTTTATAAGTTTGATCCTCGCCAGGAAATGGCCAATATTTTTGGAGAACAACATAGGCCAAAAGCTCCGCGGTCCGTCGATCCTGTTCCTGCGAGCGCTGGTGGTCTGAACAAGACAAGTAAGTACTCAAAATTGATTCCCCGAAGCTCCTTACTTATTGTAAACAGATTGGGATCTCGAAATCCGAAAGCGATATGCACAGCCTTTAGCTTCAGAGTCGGGAGAGTTTCCAGACACATCTACTATTGAATCGCGAATGCTGCCTATCTGTTATGAGACTGGGCTTGTCTCTGGACATGTGCCAGATGCGGCTCATTTCATGTCAGTTGCAACGGAGACCTTCATAAAGGAGGTTTTATCATCAGTTTTCAGTAAAACGAGGAGCAATGGCCCTGGTGCTAGCGGTAGCGCAGGTACTGGGGGTGGTTCTAGCTGGATCCAAACTCACAAATATCGGGCTCAGCTGGAGAGAGAGGAAGAAAGTTCATTACGAGGGGAGATTCAACGGGACAAGAGTGGTCTGCTTCCCATCGAAGCCAAAGCTGCTAGTGAACGCGGCCCTCTTGGAATGGCCGACTTCCGTACGGCTCTTGAATTGGGTGATTGCGGACTTGGACAGATGCCTGTTGTGGTACAACAGATCATGATGGGCTATCGCGAGGGTGAAGTAGAGGCTTGGGACGACTACTCATGGCCTGAGAGCTACCCCAAAATATTCGATCAGGACATCGACGGTGATATCGAAATGGGGGGGATGCATGTTGCGAACGGTGTTAATGGTGTGAATGGCCATTTCGATGTCGAGGACGATGTTTATGGCTGGGAAGGTGGTGAGATGGAGGATAAGACATCACTCGACAGCTTGCTGGACTCCTGTCTTGCAATTGGCTCTTGATATTTCCCCTTTCACATGATGGCATTTGCGGCGTTTGCATTACAATTTTTGGGGAACACTGCATAGCATGGCAGGTATGGAGTTCATGGATCTGGACCATGTTCAGTGCTATTTGATTGTACAAAAGGTGCATAGGTGGAGGCGTCTGGGTCAGGGATGGAACAACTGTACTTTGGACGATACCCCTGCGCTGAACATACAATGGCGAATAAAATGATTGATATAATTTTGGGTAAAAGAATAGCGACGACCCAAAACACATGAATCTGAGTTCAGAAATCCAAATTCTCTGTGATCTGAATGTCCCGGCCCAAATGTGACATTGACTTATTTGTGGTTCTGAGGAACTCTGCCAAGACCTTAGGCACTCAGCCTTGTCAGGGAATCGTTGCGTCAGCCTGGCCCCTCATGTTTTGAAGTCACCTCCATTGCACCAGCCTACGCCCTTGTTGAACCAGACAATTTCCTCACAAGTATCACACTTTTAGAGACTCCGAGAGACTCGAAGATTTACACTAGTTATGTCGATCACCATTGACAAAATCCTTGCAGCATCGCCGAATACAGAACGTGGCCGGCCAACTCAACTGTCCAGCTCGCCTGACGGACAAAGAATCGCATATGCCGTAAGTAATTGCAGGCAGAAACACCCTGGAATAGTCACTGAACGTAGCCATAGTCTGGCAAATCCATCTTCCTGAGATCCATCGACGACCCTTCACTCAGCAAACAATATACCGCCCATACCACTCAGACTTCCGTTGCGCGCTTCTCGCCATCCGGCTTCTATGTTGCTTCTGGAGATGTTTCTGGTGCAGTAAAGGTTTGGGATGCTGTGGAGGGCGTCAATACAAAAGGTGCGACACGAAGTATCAAGCCCTAGTTGACGACTGACTGACAATGTCAAGGCGACTACCACATTATATCTGGCAGAATTAATGACATTGCTTGGGATGGAGACTCTCAACGGATTATTGCCGTCGGCGATGGACGGGAAAGATTTGGCCATTGTATAACGGCGGACAGCGGGAACAGTGTGGGTGAAGTCAGCGGACATTCTTCAGCCATCAATTCAGTAGCCATTCGTCAGCAACGCCCGCTACGAGCTGCAACTGGAGCCGACGATAGCAGCATGGTGTTCTTACATGGAGCGCCGTTCAAATTTGCCACTAAACTTGGAGGATTGCACAAGGGATATGTCTATGGAGTGGGGTTTTCACCAGACGGAAATCATCTCGTTAGCGTAGGTGCTGATCGTAGGATCCAGCTCTACGATGGCAAGACCGGAGAGGCTACGACACAAATTGGCGAGGGCGAGCACAAAGGATCCATCTTTGCTGTTTCGTGGGATAAGTCCTCAAAACGTGTTGTGACAGCGAGTGCGGATCAGACAGTCAAGCTGTGGGACGTAGAGGCTGGTAAGGCTGTGCAGACCTGGCGCTTCGGAGGAGAAGGGAATGTCAGTATTACGGATCACCAAGTCGGTGTCGTTTGGCCTGCCGGAAGAAGTGATGGTATGGTTATCAGTTTGAACTTGGCTGGCGACCTGAACTATCTTGTTGAGGGGAGTCAAACACCTACAAGAGTTGTTCAAGGCCACAACAAGAGCATTACTGCACTAGGATCGAGCCAAGATACCAAAGGGCAGACTTTCTGGACTGGTAGTTTCGACGGCCGAGTCTGTTCCTGGGATGCAGATTCGGGTATCGGCTCCGCTGTTGATGGAGAGACACACAAAAACCAAGTCACAGCTTTCCAGACTACATCGGAAAGAGCCTACAGCGTCGGCTGGGACGATACACTGAGGATCGCGGATTCGACTGGAAAGACGTTCCTCGGAGAGAGTTCCAAGCTGTCTGCCCAGCCTAAGGGAGTTGCTTCAGCAGACGGTCGCCTTTTTGTTGCTACAGCCAAGGGCATCGATATTTTCTCAAAGGATACACTTGTCGGCAACGTCCCCGCCAAGAATGAGACGCCTACTGCTATCGCAGCTTCGGGATCTCTGGTTGCAGTTGGTGACGATGCAAACGTGGTGCAGATCTATAGCGTAGACGCAAGCCACAAGCTGTCCCCACAGGAAAAGCTTACACGGTCAACAGCGCAAATCACAGCGTTAGAATTCTCGCCGAACGGATCGCTGCTCGCTGTTGGAAACTCATCGGGGAAGATTGTCGTCTACGAGACCAATTCTTGGGAAGTCAAGACAGATAGATGGTCAGCTCACACTGCCAGAGTTACCACCATTGCATGGAACGCTGAAGGAACGATGGCTGCAAGTGGGGCTCTTGACACCAACGTCTTCGTTTGGAGCCTGGCGGCACCGGGCAAGAGAGTTAAGGCTGCGAATGCACATAAGGATGGTGTGAATGGTGTCTCGTGGCTTGACGGTGGCAAGAAGATTGCTAGTACTGGTGGAGATGCTGCCTTGAAAATTTGGGCCGTCTCAGGTGTCGAATAGAATCTGCGTGTAGGTAGAAAATAGATCGAGGGCCAGATAACCCTATGCATTATGAAAATTATACTACCTATATCGCAAGAGACTTGAAGATGCTAGGCTCAACGTCAAAGATAGAAGTATATGAGACTCGCTAACCAAATTTTATGTTGTTATTTGTTTGGGTTTACAGGTTTGGTTGATACTAAGTAGTCGTCACTTGTACGATGGATCTGCTCTGCCCACATGGTTAGCATGTGCTTGCTGCCAGACATGGATCCCCTGTACTCTAGCGGGAGCCAAAATCCGGGGAAGCTTCGATCGAAGGAAGGGATCGGGCAGCTCAAGCCGCCCGCGCCCAACCCAGTGGAGCTCCAGAGTCAATAACACTGGGACCGACATTCTCTTCCCAGTCTTTGGCTATTGCAAGACCACACAACCAGACCATGCAAGGACCATTATGAGCTCTCCATCGGCTTCAGATGGCCCTGCGCCGCCATCGAATCGCAGATTCTCGCGCTCAAAGCGAGGTGTAAGCATCCACGACTCGATCAACCAAACTTGGGACTAATGTTCCCTCTTTAGAAGCTCAGAAATGGCACTTTCATCCTCCCTGGAACGGGAGAACGCGTGCGACGTCAAATAACACTCCGCAACCCCTCGAACTTCGATGGCCCAGCTCGCAGCAGCTCCGAGAGCACGATTTTGCCATTGCGACGGACGTATTCTCAAGCAGGAACCTTTCGAACGGCGGTGGATAATACTGTAGAGTCTTGGTGGGAGTTCTGGGCATGGCTACATACGCCTGCTGCGAAGGGCATCCTGAAAAGCTCTTTGGCGTACCTGCTGGGAAGCATGGCAACATTTTTGCCGCCCATTGCCAACTTTTTGGGACACCAGGACTCGAAACATTTGGTCTGCACTATCACTGTTTACTTCCACCCGAGTCGATCGCAAGGATCGATGCAGGAGGCTATCATACTTGGATTGGGAGCGTTCTTCTATGCCGTCTTTGTCTCGGTTTCTAGCATGGCTACGTCTGTGTTCTTCGAGTCGCAGCTTGGCATGATTGAACTTGTACGTGTTGAAGACTTGGTCCTTTCCAAGGAACTTTTACTAGCGAGAAGATTATCACTAACTCAATTTCAATGTAGGGTTATATCATGGTTCTCATTGTATTCATCGGAGGTGGTTTGGGTTTCGTTGGGTGGTTCAAACAAAGATACAATGCTCCTCTGGTGAGTGTGAGTTGTAGTTTGGCATCCTTGGCCATAATTACAGGTACGTACTCATCATAGAACCTCCGATTATTTTACAAAACTCCTGTGTGGTTCCTTTGCTGACGACTCGTCAGTCATAACGAAGGAGAATGCTATTCAAGTCGGGGTATTTTCCAACGACAAGATTGTGCAGGTTATGAAAATGATCCTGATGGGCATGGCATCAACAACGCTTGTCAGTCTGCTTCTATGGCCGATTTCAGCACGAACTGAATTGCGAGAAACTATGATCAGCGTAACAGACTCCTTCGGAGACATGCTTACATTGATCACCCGAGGGTTTCTAAGTGGCTCCGAAACAGACATGAGGTCAACGACGTTCGTCAACGCCCAGAAGAAGCACAAGGCTGTGTTCACGAAGCTGAAAACGAATCTCAAAGAGGCCAAATACGAACATTATCTTCTCGGCACGGAGGAAGAGTATAAGTTACAAGTAAGCCTTGTGACTTGTATGCAGAGGCTGGCACAGTCGATTGGTGGGCTGAGGAGTGCTGCCCTGACACAATTCTCACTCTTGAGGGAGAGCGCAACCTTTGGTAATGGAGCACCGCTTTCATCTCGGTATTCGCCTCAAATAGAAGGCTTGGTATCTCCGACGAGTAGCCGGCAAGACCGTTTTGCAGTCTTAACAGCCATCGAAGAAGCATCGGAAGAGGGCAGTGAAGCAGAATACCGTGAAGATGATCCTCCAAATCGATTTGAGCGGCAGTCAAGTAATATGAGTTACAGTAGCTCAACGATGCCGACTGTACGGACACCGTCGGATATCTTTTCCCGTTTCATCATGCACCTTGGTCCTTCCATGAAGTCGCTAGCGTACACCCTTTCCCAGATTCTGCAGGAGTTGCCATTTGGGGATGGACCCCAGTACGAGATCAAAATAAATGACCATTTCAAGACCAGTCTCACTGAAGCCTTGTAGGTAGCCTCTTGCCGCAGACTTTTGGTCTTATTTCTGAGGCGAATACTTACGCATGTGTAGGAAACTTTACAGTGGTGCTCGAGCAGATGCTCTGAAAGAATTGTACAAAAGCAAAGAATTAGACCGGGACAGACCGGAAAGTATAGAAGCCGACTTCGAAGAAGTTGCCGCCAGTTGTGGCCACTTCAGTTTCTCTCTACAAACCTTTGCAGAAGAAATGCAGACATTTCTGTCAGTTCTCGAAGATCTGAAGGAGACGACCGAAAAAGACAACGCAAGGTCGTGGAATTGGATACGCTTTTGGAGGAAGTCAAAACCACAAGTTACCGAGGGCCCGAATGCTGTGCCTGAGGAACAGGAACGGCTCATTCAGCAGCCTCAAGAAGCAATGCTTCCAAAGGATCTCCCTGACCTTGTGCTTGATAGACGCGAGACACGGCAGTGGAAAGCTCCTGCAGAGAACAAGAAATGGGACCTGTATCGGAAGATCCTCAACGTCGTCATGGTTATTTCCAGAGATGATGGTATGTATCGTCTGCGAATGCCGAAACAACCATTACTTACAAATCCCTAGTACGTTTTGCCGTCAAAGTTGGAATTGGAGCTTCGCTATACGCAATGTTTGCCTTTATTCCATCGACAAGGCCGTTCTACCAGCATGTAGGTTTGATGTCCATCCATGACATCCGCAGAGCAATACTAACTTCGAGCACAGTGGCGAGGCGAATGGGGTCTTCTCTCTTACATGTTAGTGTGTGCCATGACCATTGGAGCTTCGAACACAACTGGATGGAGTAGATTCGTTGGGACTTTCATTGGAGCAGCTATTGCTTGTTTTCTCTGGAGCATAACCCAAGGTAACGCGATCGGACTTGCACTGTGCGGATGGCTGGTCAGCATGCCTTGCTTCTACATCATCCTTGTCAAGGGCCAGGGACCATTTGGACGCTTCATCATGCTAACATACAATTTGTCATGTCTGTATGCATACAGTTTGTCTATTCAAGATGCAGATGACGATGATGATGAAGGAGGCGTTGTACCAATCATCACCGAGATTGCTCTACATAGAGTCGTCGCTGTCATCGCAGGCTGCGTGTGGGGACTGATCATCACGAGAATCATATGGCCAATTTCTGCGCGACATAAATTCAAGGATGGACTCTCATTGTTATGGCTCAGAATGGGCCTAATCTGGAAACGCGATCCTCTATCAACCATTCTGGAAGGCGAGTCTCAAAGCGAATACATGAACCTGAAGGAAGAGTTTGCACTTCATCAATATCGTGAGTATCTATCTCTTACTGCTACTTCTCTCGCTGACCCCAGAAGTCCTTCGATTGGATTCTCTACGCACTGCAGCTGCCAGCGAGTTCGAATTGCGAGGGCCATTTCCATCCAAGGCATATGAACGGATCATGGAATCTACAAATAAAATGCTCGACGCCTTCCACGCAATGAATGTGGTAATCCAGAAAGACTTGACCGCGAGTGAAGGAGAAACAATACTTCTCAAATACACAGCCGATGAAAGAGCGCAGTTGTGCTCTAGGATCAGTCATTTGTTCCAAGGTAAACATGTTCCGCTCTGGTCGATCGGGTAGGCTAATTGAAGTAAATAGTACTTGCGAGTTCTCTTAAACTCGAGTTTCCAATGAGCGACGCCTTACCAAACACATCAAATGCGCGGGATAGACTGCTTGCAAAGATCTTCCAGTACAGGAAGAATTCGGCGAGCACAGAAGATGATCCAAGCAACCCGGTTGTGAAGGATGAAGACTATGAGATGATTTACGCGTACATTCTGGTAACCGGCCAGCTTAGTGAAGAGCTTAAGCGCGTAGAGAGGGATATCGAGGAACTTTTTGGCGTTATGGATGAGAATCTGTTCAAGTTGACTTGATTATGGGCGTAGGAAGGCGCTGGTTTAAGGGAGAATCGGTAGAAGAAACAAGGGCAGGCAACAAGTTAGCGTCAGCCATAGCGAGGTGTAACACTGGACTACACGAGATCATTCATTTGTTGTATATATCAAAATAACGGCTCCTCTTACCATGCAATTCGATACCCATTAACCAGACCCAGGATCCATTCGACCCGTCATGCCTCCGAAACGCCTCCGTGTCATACAAACCTCATAATCAGAACATTGCTTCTCTAACCTTCCCAACCTTATTCCTGATATCATACTCGACCCATTTGGCCACGCCTCTTCGCCCAGGCGCCACAATACTCCCAGGGTTCATGACATGGCATCCCTCATATGTAACGCAGAAAGCAGGCGATTCAGTATCCGCCAGAACCATTGCGGTGGGTAAAGGGTAGACTTGTAACGAGCTGGCATAATCCCACAGCACAGGACGAATGCCCATACCGAACGGGGCTAGATAGCCCTGATCGAGGATTGTCTTGACCAGCTTCCTCGCAGCATGCAAGTCACTGGAGACAGTACTGTCCTCAGCAGCTTGTGGGACATGGGACGTTGCAGCTTCGACTTCGTCGTCGATCTCCATTTCTGCAACTGCATCTGGTGCCGTTGCGGCTTGTGGAGGTGGCGTGTTCGGTAAGCCCATTTCTTCGTCTTCGTCCACTACCGTTGTAGAGGAGAATTTGATGGCTGTTCGCCGCAGACGACCCGTCATATTGTCTCTCAGCAGGATGATCTCGTGCGTTGGTCCAAATAGTGACAGACGGGATGGATTGCTTGTCCATATCGCTTCGCCATCCGTTCTTTTGCCACGTTCTTTTTCGGCTTCTGCATTTGCAGTCGCAAAGGCTCGCTTGATACGCGAAGTAAACATATCGGGTACGCCTTGCCTTGGGAGAGGCGTAGCCGCTCCGGCTGAGAAGGACGATGCCCAGCCATCGTTATCGCCAGGTATGAAGATGAATGTTGCTGACTGCAGGAGAGTAGGATAGTCGGATAGGGTTTGGGCAAGACCATCAAAATACTCTTTGTACTCGATACTACCGCCACTGCCTCCTCGTGCCATGACTGCGTGCTGGACAAAGTTACCCATGAGTACAAAGGTCATCGGGGTATCCTCTTCTGGCTCTGCAGCGTATAGACCTAGAAGCTTCTTCAATGCTTGTAGTGTTCTCGGCTGATCCAGGTTCAGCTCTCCAACGATGATCATTCGTCCTCGGCCGCCAAGGGCCTCTTCTACAGAGGAGGGGCGCAGCAACTTCTGTTCCAGCTTTCTCATCTTAGATCCTACGGCACGCTCGCTGCCAACTCCTAAGAAGTCCACCCATCCGAAACCACCGCCAGCCGTCATGCCACCCTCGCCATCGGCTCCAGTAAGGCCGAGAGTCACCTTTCTCCTCTCACATGGAGGCCCACCTATGAAGAAACCAATGAATTTTCCACCGATGGTACCCCCTACACCACCAACATCTCCAAGTCCACCACCGGCATTGTGATCCTCTTCTTCATACGTCCCATCAACCAGCACTATCATGCCTGGCGCGAACCAAGCTCCATCTTCTGGTATTGGTTTGGCATGAGTGAGATCTAAGGCAATGCTTCCTGTCAGATCATTGATAGCCAATGTTCCGGTTGGAGATATGGTAAGAAGTCCAAGAAGCATATGACTGCTGCCATTCCGTCCTAATAGATTTGCAATCGGCGTCAATTTGTATGCTTGCTGAGTAGTTGCTAAAGTGGATGATGATCTTTTGAGAGTGGATTTCGTGGCGTCAAACGTTGGTGTCTGAAATGATTCATTCCTGAGCAGTCGCTGGTGGATGAGATTGTATCTATTACGGAAGACCTGGGTCTTGTGTGACGCCTGCGGTAGTAGTGATGGTTTTGAGGTATCTCTGAATTGAGGTTAATGGTGTATTTAAGCAATGGAAACTTGGTGCGAACCTGTCAAAGTGTTTCTTGCCAACATTATACACCAGCCTGGGTTGCTCAAAAGAGTTCACCACTTTGAGCCATTTTCGAGGATCTCGTAACCCTTCGTCGTCCTCTTCATCCTCCACATCCAAATTTGACATACCGAGACTCGACTGACTATCCTCTCTTCCCAACAAACTTGGCCTTATACCAAGTCTGGTATGTGAGACTTCTCCATTTTGTGAAGAGCCTAGGACAAGACTGTTCTGCCTGCTCAACTCTCTTGCCGCCACTATCCTTCCCCCAACCATGCTCCCTTCCAGACTTTTGAGTATATCCTTCAAATCTGAACCCTCTCCCTCAACTATGACCCCGCCATTCCTATTTTTCCAGCTCTTTGCAACTTCTTCCAGCACGCGCTCTGCTAGTCCCTCTTCTCGCCATTCTGTCCCACAATGTCTGCCGATGAATGTGGCTAAAACTTGCAGCGCTGATGAGGTCAGAGTTAAGCTATGCTTTTTCGTAAATGTTCGAAATGCTAAAGGTCGTAGAGTGGCAGGAGGGAGTATCACTGGCAGAATGCTGGCTTTCGCAGCAGGGGGTGCGACATTGAAAGGTCTGATGGGATGCGCTGGTGTACCAAACGCTGGAGAGGACGAGGGAATTGGATTTGAGGGCGCAGGCGTAGACGGCTGTCTAAATATTGGAGCAGCTTTCAGATGATTTGGTCGAGACATTATTGTTGTTATTGTTGTGTAGAATGTCAAATCTTTGAAGTTGGCGGGGACGGGACGACGCGTTTGAGTGCCGAGCTGACGCGTAGCGCGTTGAGTGCTTGGGCGAGGCAGACCACTCTGTCACCTGTCGCAACTTCTTGCGCTGAGAAGTCACAGAAGCAACAAGCTACTTCACTTCACCTGCGATATCAATTTTCATCAATCAAAATTCCCAATCGATTTTTCGAATCTACAATCTCATACCTTTTCCCTGAAGCAACCATCAAATTTCGGTCAACAATGGCAGAACCAATTGAGCCACCCACCACCCTGTCAGAGGAATCGTCTGCCGCAATGGAAGTCTTCAATAACGTCAAAGTATCACTCGCAGATCTATGCGCAAAGGGTACGGCACAATATGCGCACAAGAACTTCGAGGAGGCTGCGGAGCTTTATGCGCGAGCTGCGGAGCTGCAAGCTGAGCTCAATGGCGAGATGTCTCCCGATAACGCGGATATCCTGTTCCTCTACGGTCGATCGCTCTTCAAAGTTGGCCAGAGCAAGAGTGATGTTTTAGGCGGCAAAGCTGGAGGTGAGAAGAAGAAGCCGAATGGAAGTGTGAAGCCGAAGAAAGTTGAGGCGCCCAAGGAGGAGCCAAAGACGGAAGGCGAGAAGATCACCGAGGAAGGCGTTGCCATTGTCGCTGGTCAAAATGGGAGCGCAGAGGAAGCTGTTGATGCAAAGAAACCCTTGTTTCAATTTACTGGTGATGAGAACTTTGAGGATTCTGATGATGATGCTGAGGAAGTGAGTACTCAAAGCATGATGGACGTTTTACATGCTAATATAATCATAGCCAGAGGAGGGCGAAGGCGAAGAAGAAGAAGAAGAAGAAGATGATCTTGCTGTGGCATTCGAGGTACTGGATCTGGCGCGGGTTCTATTTACGAAGAAATTGGAGCAACCAGAGGAGGGTGACAACAAGGGAAAGGACGTTGGTGACTCGCCGATGACAAGACATATCAACGAGAGGCTGGCAGACATCCATGACCTCTTGGCCGAGATCTCGCTCGAGAATGAGAGGTATGATACACGATTCTATGCAACATGTGCATTTCACTAAGACATGTTAGGTTCCCTGGTGCAGTTACCGACTTCAGAGCAGCCCTTGGTTACAAGCAAGGAATGTACCCCGAAGAGTCCGAGATTATTGCCGAAGCTCATTTCAAGCTTTCTCTTGCCTTGGAGTTTGCTTCAATCACCAGAACCAAGGATGAAGAAGGTGGAGAGCCGACTACAGAGTCCGAATCGCATCTGGACCAGGGCATGAGAGACGAGGCCATCTCAGAACTAGAGCTGGCTATCAAGAGCACGAAGCTCAAGCTGGCGAACAAAGAAGTTGAGCTCGCTGAGACTTCGTCTCCTGATGATAACGAGATCACACGATCACAAATTGCTGAGGTCAAGGAGATCGTTGCGGATATGGAAGCTAGAGTAAGTCATTGAACACGATATATGTGCTATTCCAGGACGAGGCTAACATTGAATAGCTTGCCGAGTTGAAGGGTCCAGCAGTTGATGTCAAGAAAGCTCTGTATGGACCATCCAGTCTCGCTGGAGTAAACAATGCCGGAGGCATCCTTGGAGCTACTTTAGGCGAATCTCCAGCCGAAGCAGCCGCCAGAATCGAAGAGGCGAAGAAGACGGCAACTGACCTCTCTGGCCTCATTCGCAAGAAGAACAAGCCAGCAGAGCCAGAGGCGGTACCTGCAAGTACGACGACGACTGCTAATGGGACGAATGGAAAGCGTAAGGCAGAGGACGATGGTGGAGAGAGCGACAGCAAGAAGGCTAAGGTTGAAGAGGTTGCTGATGCTGAGGTTGGCGCCTAGGGGTGTCTTTTCAAGTATGGGTTGGCTGGGTTGTCTTGCTAAGATTACGGTGGTGGAAATGGAAAATGGGATGGCGTTTGAACCAGGATACCAAATTCGCATATGACTTAATATGCTGGCTTCTTCGCAAATCATTGAATTTGCTTAATAAATGCATACACAAATCGTGCACCGTCATATGGTTCTTGTAGCGCTGTTCTTTTCTTCTCATCTATGTGCTGGCATTGTGACCGGAGCTTTTTTCAGTCCGTCTATAGCATCACTAAGATCAACCTTGCCGCCAGGTATTAAACCCTGAGAAGCAGTGTCTGTTTGAAACAGATTCCACTGGTGGGTGCCCTCGATCCGTAACATGCCTTGGATCGACGCTCGAGTGAATGTCAACATTGACCTCTAGGTTCGTCCGATGTCAGATTCTCGTGGAACCTGAGCGCTCGGAGTGCTGTGAGCCCTCATAGTGTATTCGTTCGGGCTTGAAGTGGCTTCGACCTTCACAAGGACCTTGGTGCTAATCATGTCGGCGCAAGGCCTAGTCTACACGAAATTCGTGACCCAATTCTGCAATACTTGACTCTGGATCACCCCCTTGGAGCGGCGTTCGACGGTGTTGTACTTGCCCCACCTTTCAAGTGAGATGTCGAACCTTTGAAGAGAGACTGCCATATATAAGCTTCGCTCAGTAGAAGTTCGATATCCTTTTCAGTCCAGTCTCTTGTGGGCAGCGCTTGGAGAAACATCATCACTTCCTGGAAGTCCATCTTTCGCAATTTGTCGGACCATTTGACCAGGAATGCTACGCAAACGTACAGATGGAACTCGGAAAATCCTTGCTCTTCGGCCTTGATCGTTGATTAGTATACACGTCATAATAGGATGAATGCGACCTACCATATACGTGTCCCACATCCTGATGGTGTTTTTGACACTGATCTCCCTCATGAGTAGACAATTCATCCATCTGAAACTAAATTGAATGAACTCAACGCTCTCCTGCTCCAAATGTTTTGCGAGAGGCTCGTCTATCCTAGCCGTCAAATCATGGAGTGCCGCAACTTGTCGTTGAATGCCGGGCTGGGCAAAAATGTAGTTGTCCTGGATGCCGTCCAACAGCTTTGTAATACACCAAAAGGTGTCAGCCTCCACAGCGTCCAGTACTGCCTTTGGAAGTTGCCCTGGGTCCATTCCACTTTCAACATCCGAGTCCGTGATATAGCTTGCGAGAAAGACCTGCCAGAACGGTGTCACAAGGTCGTTGATGCCTTGTACGTATCCACTTGCAGGATGGCGCACCGCCCAAACATAGAGGATTCTTTCCAATGATCGCTGCGTAGCTTCATAACTGTAGAGTTCCAAGTGGGGATTTGTTCGGGGCACGTCAATACTGATTTGGTGCCAGATTGCTTCATCTAGACCCCTAATCTTACCAGACTGTCCAGAACTGTTCCCACCCCTCTCGAATGCCTGTCTCACTCCATCGAGGTATTCTTTCCTTTTCCGTTCTAATGTCCCTACACGACGTTCGCTGCTTGTTGGAAGATAGCCAAGCAAGAGCTGCCACGTCATTGCTCGGACTTCTTCTGGAACTCCAGACCATGCTGCAGCTCTCAATTCCGTCAGATTGATTGAAGTCGCTTGAAGTATCTTTTTGAACTTGTTGATTCTCGATATACGAGCCGAATGTACGTCCACTTCCTTTGGGGTAGCATTGCCTGGTACAGGGGGATGGTTTATGAGATGTAGAGAGTTGGCGGGATCTCTGAGAATTTCCTTGTACTGCGGCCGTAGGATCTTGCCCTCGGACTTCTTTGCGACTGGATAGCTAGGTGTCGGGCGCTCAATGGCAATGTCGGCACTATTCGAAAGCCTCCTGGTACCAAAACCTCCAAAACCTCCTTGTAATCCATGTCCAAATTGCGATACATTCCCTCCATTGTCGGTGCTAGTCTGCTCTGGGCCTTTCTTACTCTTCCGTTTCATGCTTGATATGCTGGGCAACCCAAAATCGTCACCGTCGTCATTGTCATAGCCATAGTCATCATATTCGTCCGGTTCTTCATCTGCGTTCCAATCGTTATTCGTCTTTGACAAGAAGTCAGTGTAGTTTCGTCTTGGCGGGGATGTAAGGCCCGAAGATCCACGATGTAGAGGAGGTGTGTCGCTCCGAGACTTATGGGATGAAGAAGAAGGCGGAGTTCTTGGGCGTGTCGAAGACGAGGATAAAGACCTTAGATTATGTGAACAGTGTTTTCACTAAGTGATGTTTGATTCCTTACAGATTGTCGAACCTCATCATGTCCGCGTGGGAGTAAGAGGCGCCAACGACCAGACCTGGATCCCGCGCAGCTTGCTTCTTAGGGGACGTATCACGGCGTCCTTCCGCGGTTCGAGTCCGCCAAAATGGAGAGGAGGATCTGGCATTCCAAGTCAGTGAACAGTTCGTGCTTGACCGTTCATATACCCCGCTCTGATGATGTGCCCATAAGCGCAATCAAAGCAGGAAGTCGCAACATACTCGGATCTCTCTATCAAAAGCATGGCATGTCAGCCTATTTCCAGAGCAGTTTTGGGAAGAGTCGCAGGGCATTCACTCCGGGGTTCTTGGTGGGGATCGGACTGACCAACTTGAACCATTTCCTTTAAATTACATTAGTTTGCATTCTCTTAAAGATTTCAGGGAATACTGACCTGCTGCACTGGCTTCTTGCTGCCATTTGAAGAAGAAAACATATTTGCAAGCTCCGAAGACCTTGGTTGTATGCTTCATTCCTGAAGCTTCAAAGAGTGATTGTACCAGGCGAGGATAGACCTCGAACGGGTGGAGCCTCTTGGCGCTAACAGTAGCTGAGTAGGTACGTAGTCAGTTAGCGCCACACTACACTTCCGTCAAGTCGCATCTTCTCTTCCTCTCACCACCACCACCACAACAATCTTACCACCCTTCCTGTTTCTCCGGCGATCACGACTTTCTTGAATCTAATCTCTCCCTTCGTTCCTTTATCCCCTCTTTTCTCGTTCTACCTGGGCACTTTGTTCCTCCGCATACAATCACACATTCCTGCAACCTCTTCCTCGAAGGCAGTCACGCAACAAGCAACACGAACGATCAGATCACCAGCGCAGCCTACTCTTCATTAACTCCTTCAGCAGATTATCGAGACACGCGAACCATCAAAATGGCCGAACCGGATAACTTTGAGGAGGATCTCTTCGCCGACTTGTATGTATGATGCTCAAGATGCTCTACATTCCCAGCTTTGTGTATTGCCATGTGCAACAAGCAGCAAAGATCAACTCTACAAAGCCACTAACTAGGCGCTCACTTCTCCCTCTCGCTACCTGTATCCGTACAGTATCATGTGCTGATCCACTACTCAGGTATACCGATGAAGTTGCGCCGCCGAAGTCAGCAGCTCCAGAAGTCGAACTCAAGGCTGAGCCTGCCCAAGAAGTGGTGAAGGCTGAGGAATCGCACGACCAGACCGAACCAAATGGCCAAGGAGGCGAAGAGACCTACAATGGTGGAGACCAAGACATGGATGATGAGATTGATTTCAATCTGGGCCAGAGCAACGGCAATAGCAATAATTACGATGCTCCAGCCACCCATGAGGCCCATGGACCTGGCATCAAGGAAGACGGGTAAGATGATCGAATTTTCTTTATTGTTCGTACATAAGTTTTAGGAAAATACTGGAGGAACGTGGCCTCTATTATGGTCCTCCTCAGCATTTGACTTCTATTGCTATACCTTCTCGACACAGACGGTGTTTTCGGATGTGGATATGAGACTGGAGTATCTCACTGCGGACACGTGGGCTGCAGGATATTGGTATCGCGGGGCATGGGCATGATCAGATGGCCGGGAAGAGGCTTTGGTACCAGGGAGAATATCTGTCATAGGACATGGAAACCTCTATCAATCGCTGAAATTCTGTGCTGGCTGGGTGGATGAAGGATGCCATAACGCACTGAGGTGCCGCGGAAGGCCAGTGGGAGCAAGAAAGGGACAGCTACGGTGGGGAAACGCTCACGCGTGTTGAAAGGATTGCAAGGAAACTGATATCGACTCTGCATTCGACATCAACAGCGGCAATAGTCAAGCCTACTACATAGCCTATTGTCGAGATAATCTTCATAGAGCATCAGAGGAGGCCTCAGATAGGCTAGAGCAAAAGGCAGCGCATAGCGTTCGACGCCAGTACCTAGCATCACGATAGCAAAACACACGATTGTTCTTGGAAATCTTGCAGTGTCATTCTTCATTGCATGACTTCTCCTGGATTCTCAGTGGCATGGGCTGGCAAGACAATCAGGATGTGTGAGATACTATGGGCGAAGTTCTGCTGCCGAAACAGAATGAATGGGCATATGTTCTCCACGACTCTACCGATATTTGCCTCGCCCGATCTCCACTGGTCCATACGTTTGCATTAAGACGACTGAGACCAGTCGGCGAGAATGTTCAGATCCCAATATTCGCGAACCCAAGCGAAATCCCCGTGTTCCAGATCAGGGATTCGAAGCAGCGAAACAACATTCTGATTGCTGCGACCCTAGGATGTGCTACCCCGGATTTTCTTTCTGTCAATGTCCACGTCACGATGGCTTACATTCTTGATCCTGGTTCAATTGCTAACAACTATGGCTTTGCAGAAAGATGTTCATTGGTGGTCTGAACTGGGAGACGACTGATCGTGAGTAGACCTTAGCGAGTCCACCCTAATTCTCCGTCTGACTTGGAACCTTAGAATCGCTGAAAGATTACTTCTCTCAGTTTGGCGAGGTGCTAGAGTGCACAGTGATGAGAGATGGTGCTTCAGGTCGTTCAAGAGGTTTCGGCTTCTTGACCTTCAAAGATGCCCGTACCGTTAATATTGTGATGGTGAAGGAACACTATCTCGATGGCAAGATCGTAAGACCCGATTTTCAAACCCCCTCCAATTCTTTACGTCTCTATCCCTCATCAGACCCCTCCTCTAGCAAAATCATAAACTCACGCGCCCGTTGCAAGATCGACCCTAAAAGGGCAATTCCACGAGACGAGCAGGAGCGTACTAGCAAGATCTTTGTTGGTGGTGTCAGCCAAGAGGCCACAGAGCAAGACTTCAAAGAGTACTTCATGCAATTCGGTCGAGTCGTCGATGCCACCCTCATGATGGACAAGGACACCGGCAGACCACGAGGTTTCGGATTCGTCACATTCGACAGCGAAGCCGCAGTCGATGCCTGCCTGGATTCACCGCTCGAGATTCTCGGCAAGCCAATCGAGGTCAAGAAGGCCCAGCCACGCGGCAACATGAGAGAGGAAGAAGATCGCGGTGGTCGAGGGGGACGATTCCGAAAGGGAGGCAATGATGATAATCAGAACCCCAACCAAATGCAACAAGGCGGAGGTAATCAGATGGCTCCAGGTGGCATGACCCCTCAGGTTATGGCTCAGTACTGGCAACGCATGCAACAATACTTCGCCATGATGCAGCAACAGATGGCTATGGGTGGTGGTCGTGGTATGCCTATGGCCGGAGGTATGAATCCAGCTATGATGATGCAGATGCAGCAGATGCAAGCCATGCAACAGCAAATGCAACAAGGCAACCGCAGCCAAAGCCCTCAAAGTCCCGGTGCTGGTATGGCCGGTATGCAAGGCATGAACCCAGCTATGATGCAACAGATGCAGCAGATGCAACAAATGCAAATGCAAGGCATGGGCGGTGCTGGCATGGGAGGAGGAGCTGGTATGGGTAACAACTATGCTGCTGGAGGAGGAAGCAATCCAGGAGGTCGGATTGGTACACCCGGGTATAACGCTTATGAACAGCAAATGTTCGAGCAGCAGAAGTATGAGCAACAACAAATGAGACGAGCTGGTGGTGGGCGTGACCAAGGTCAATATGGACAGGGCGGAGGTTATGGTCAGGGCATGGGTGGTGGACCTACATCATGGGAGGGAATGTATGATGATGTTCCTCAGCCAAATGTTCCTACTGGAGGTGGAGCTCGTGGAGGCTTTCAGGGCAATCGTGGTGGAAGCAACAGGGGTTCGGCACCTCCACAGACTGGTCCTCAAAGTGCCCCTCCAGCAAATGCGCCAACAGGACCGAAGAATGCTGGAAAGCCCGGTGCGAACTATCGAGGTGGTGGTAGGGGAGGTAACCGTGGTTTCCATCCATATGCTAGGGGATGAAGGGGTGTCTACGTCTGAGCTATGACCTCAAAAGCTCCTCATGCATCCTGGCATGATCATCTGTTATTTGTATGATGCATATCACCACGGGGGTGATTTACAAGGATAATCTTCAATAGCGTCATGAACAAATTCAAGAACGCTTTCATCTATAATTTCGTGAAGCCTTCTTTTGGTGGCTGCAACCAGTTTCTCTCGTCGTAAACAGACTCTCCCTCAATAACATGGAACGTGTAGATAATCCTTCCCTTCTGACTTACGTTTTTCTCGCTCTTATGTAGCAAATTCCCGTGAATTAGCACCAGAGAACCAGCTTTGACCTCCCCAAGCACATAATCACCTCCCTTATCTTCCCCTCCATATTCTTCACCAACTGGGAATTGCAACCCCTCATTATCAATAAATTCTGTACCGGAACCGTCCTTCTTCCTCACGAATCTCTGTCCAACAGGTGCACTCTTATGACTTCCTGGCAAGAAACTCAAACATCCATTCTCCACAGTCGCATCTTCTAATGCATACCAAAATCCGACTGCACTAGGTGGATTCGTGTATAGGAATGTGGAGTCTTGATGCGGAGGAACTGCTCCGCCTATCTCAGGTTGTTTGCAGATAACCATACTTTGGAGGCATTGCGGCGTCCGGAACCCGATGGACTTTGCAATAAGGGCTGGAGAGTGTGTAGAAGATGGGGAGAGCAGTGAAGCGAAGGGTGGAGAGAGTGCATGGAGGTAGTGTCCTATTTTATTTATGGCGCGAGCTTTTGGTTTCGTGAGGTTGCCGGCGGAATCGAATGCGTCTGGTTTGTTAGTGAGGACTATCATGAGCGATCGGAACCTCTACCTTCTTCAAAGAAGAACCTGACTTTGTCGCCGCTGCTAAGGAAGTAGTCGTCTCCTACATGATCGCTTTTTTCTCCTGTAGAGAACTTTGTCATGGGATGATCGGAGAGTGAGAAGTTGTCGAGGAGGGACCGCGTTTCTGTGAGAAGCTCGGAGACTTTCTCGGCAGACAGGGCGTCGAGAATAATGAGATAGCCATCTCGTTGGAACGTTGCTAGCTGTTCCTTCGTGAGGCCTCGCGCTGCTGACGGAGGATCTGGGGAAGTTCGTGAGGGGGCCATTGTGAGAGGTTGAGGTTGTAAGCAGAAAGGAGGAGAGGGTTTCAAATAAGGAGAGCTTATCGCAGCTGCCCCTCCCTTGATAAGGATTGGTCGGTAGGTCGGCTCAAAACTCGTAAAGTGGGATTGAGCAGTCAAAATTCAACAGCACATCAAGTCAGCCTACGCACAAGTTCACGGATTCCTGCTATCAAGGTAATACGAAAGTTTAGTTCCGGGTGGCTCAGATGATCCAAATGATTCACTCGCCTTTGGACTTCAGGTCCCTCGCCAGTATGTTTACGGCGCTAAGCGAGTTGAGGGCATCCCAACGGAGCCAGGGCAAAGTTCGACTTTCCAACTAATTCTCCTGAACAACCTCCAAAAAATGAAAATTAATTCGCACGAAATGCCTTGACTGTCCACTGTGAGGTTCGAACTCACGCTTCGCAATGAAAATGGTGATAATAAGAGTATAAATACTCGACTTAAAACCATCGCCTTGAACCACTCGGCCATATGGTTTTTGCATCAGAATGTTGATTTCCAGTTCTAGGAAACTGGAGCCGCTTTTACTATCGTACTTCTAGTCCTGCCTAAGGTTACAGTATTTCATATCTTGGTAGTGTTAGGCTATTGGTGTACCAGTGTCCTGGCAGGGTAAGCGCCTGGACAGAATAAGCTTAGTTGGAGAGGTTGAGATTAGTTCACCGTACAGCTCATCATTTGATTCGCTAGATATTTAGCTTTGCCGCTCAGGTTGTGACTAATAGATAGCTTGCAGCCGGAATCCGCTTCCTTTTTGTCCATACAGGTTCGAAGACATTAGCTCAGTTCTCAGCGTGGGCCTTGCTCAAAGATTCTCGAAACGCAGGAGGACTGAAGTGCAGCTGCACCGCGTGGCCCCCCCACCTGTATTTTCATCTTGTCGTATGAGCTGCCCAATCATAAAAGCCTGCATTTCTACAGCGCTTATTGAAAGGGAGAAAGGGATAGGGTGGCGAACCCTTCTTCTGTTCTCTGTCGGTGCCTTAGTTTCCAAACCACGAGCCAACCACGGGGGCTTGACTTGGTCCAACTTCTTCAAGTCGTTGTGCTTTGGCGGCTTACTGGCTTCTGTTTCTCTGTTCTGAGAACTTGAAATTTGATTACGCCAATGATAATATGTCGTTGCTTTTCCCTGCCTCAAAGCTGCACTGTTCGTCCTTCAAAGAACCAAGGGTCTGGACTATCCAGATGACAGCGCGCCTTCTTCCAAAATAGGTTGGAAACAATATCTGGGGCCCCGACCCCCCCAGCCATCGGGACCATCCCAATCTGAGCACCACTACTTGGAGTGGCAGAACTGGATACCTAGTGAGATCTGTCTCACCGCCCTGGCAGAATGATATTTTCACTGATATGTAACAAGATAGGACCGTTTCACAATTACACAGGCAGTCACAGCCGCTTTGGCCGAGTGGTTAAGGCGATGGTTTTAAGTTGGGCCAAGCCCTTACTCACCATTAACGCAAGTTGCGTGAGTTCGAACCTCACAGGCGGCACAATGCCAGTAGAATTTTTTATACTTCTGGCGGGCGCAGCTTCCGAATATTTTTTTTGGGGGGGGCTGCTTCATCACGTCGCATGTTGAAATTTTCCGCTTCATCTGTCCTTTGTGGTGGAATGCTGTTGTGATTGGATAATCGGCCAAACCTATGAGGTCATAGAGATTGGGATTAGAAATAGGGCAGTTACGAGCCGTTCTCCCGGTGGGCAAAAAAAGCCCGGATTCGGTCATAATTATTCTACACTCAACAACACAAAGAAAGAAAGAAAATTGTATTTCTCTAAGCCTTTACTCATGTTTTCAAATAGTCCTAGTTGCAATTTATTCTATAAAGCACTTGTTGAGTATGTGGATGCACTTTTTATTTTGTCCAGTTTGAAGTCTAAATTGCCCCGCAATCGACAAGCTAATATTACCAAAATCTCATGTTAAATCAGCACACCTCACCTCTCTGTTAATGGATTTTTTTTGAATTTCAATCATAAGAATTAAAAAAGTACTTTTGATTGTTTACACCCCGTTTTCTCAGCCTTTTGTTGTCATGAAACTTACGTTGCAAAAGTGCGACTTTTGGTGAGAATCTGGATCCGTCCGATTAAATTTGGCCACCGGAAGCTGTTCTCTCGGTCATTGGCATAGCCGCACTGCGGCTGTCCCGGAAAAACTGCAGCAAATGGTTGCGAAGATAATGAGACGAGAATAACGGAAGATATTGTTTACGTCCCGAAATGCAGAAACCGCCGTGCCAAAACTTGCATCGTCTCCTTGTGTCTTCCCAAGGTGTCCGAACAGGCCGGGAGCCGGGGTAGCTCGCTTCGGGACCAACAGGAGTTGCTCAGAATCAAAATACAAGAGCGTATCCAGTTGTGCTATGGCATTCACACGCCTGCTTCGATAGTCAAATAGTGCTGTGCGTGAATAGCTTGGAACGCCTGTGTATCTAATCTTGTTTCATTGGCACATTCTGTGTGTTGATCAAGTCTTACTTTGAAAAATTCATTTGTGACAAGTCGAGTGTCAGCTTTTCCTTCACTACTGTTGAAAGTCCCAAGGAAAGAAGCAGCAGATCCCAGTGATAAAAATAAACAATTTGAGTTGCCATGCTGACCGTGCCCTGCACTCATATTGAGCTTCCACCTCATTCTAGATCCTACAGAGAAAAGCTTAAAAGAAAAGCCCAGACAAACCCCCAAACCAAAATGGAACACCGTGAACATGTGTGCGGTAGCTACAATTAATGAATTCCATTTTGGTTTTGATACAAAGTTGGTAGGAAGTATTGTGCCAGAAGAGAAGGTGGGGCTTTTGGTTCATCCACCCATGCTTTACTTTACTGCCCTGCTACTGAGCTTATTACTACGAAAGAGGCACTTCACCAGCATCCTGATGCCCTCTATGAATCGACGAAAGAGAAAGAGCTCCAATCGAACCGAGCTTCGAAACGCAAAGCCGACATCATTGACTTTGTCCCTACCCCTACAAGACATAAATACTCTACACGAAACGAAGCCATACCGCCCAACACTCAAAAGGCAGACTGTACCTAGATGAAGTCGGTGACAGAGCGCCTGGTACTGATTCAAAAGCTCGTGGTGACATGAGCTCCTCCGGATTTTCTATGGCGGCCGCCAAGATACCAGTGGCTTCTATGCTTCCTAGAGCTTCTCAATAGGCTCTAGGAGCCGGAAGGAAAATAGCTGATCGTGTAAAATTTCGGACTGTGATCACCGTGATAAACTTCCTCTCACAAAGGCAGGAATGGAGCACCATATGGAGTTCTATCACTGCACTCTAAGCATGGATCCGCCAAACCAACAGCTTACAAGCAGAAAATTTGGATGTATATCCCATTGGAGCCAAAATTTCCATGATGGCATTCAGCAGAGAAAAACCCGGCTGTTCCAAGTATCTTCTGACGAACTCCGCAGATTTGGCATCAGTCTCGTCCGGTTAGAAAGGATCAACGCAAGTCATGGATGAGGACATAAAGGAAGGAGTGAAAAGAGACGATTGTTGCTGGGAGTGGCTATTCGTTGAGTTTGGATGCCAACAGTAGTCGTCACCAGGAATCTCCCAACTGGATACGGCTGATGCGCACAGATCGGATATTGGGGAGGGGCAGTGGGAGATAAGATAAGTAAACAATGACAAGCGAGCACGTGATGGCCGGCCGCCATTGGCCATTTCCCCAACAGTGCTTACCAATTATGGCCGAGTACCAACAAAGTGTCGGTCACTACGGGTTGAGGAGGCTCACAGGTATATGGAGAGACTCTTGAGACGAAAGAAGGTGGCTCTGAAGAACTGATCGGTTACCGCAACAATGGCAGGTAACATGACAGAACATACCTTTTGCCACACCGTTGGCCATCTGGCTACTTCTATGACGGCTCAACGGAGGTTTATTGATAGCTACAATACAAAGTAGAAAAGACATCGAAAGAAGAGGTTCGTAAGGAACCTTAAGCTTAAGTAAGGAGAGGGCGGCTGCTAGCCTTGTTTACTTATCGCATGTCGGCTTTGTTCCCGTGACTTAAGGTTATGTGGCGCGATATCACGTAATCGGGCAACTGGGCCGTTACATTACTTTCCCCTTTGAGGAAGGCTTATTCTTAAGTCGAGAAAAGAAGCGTTGCTGATCTTTTGCTGTTATAGCCGTATTATCTTCTAAGCTGTGGTAGGCGTTATTTTTTTTTGATTCTTATATTGCGATTTATTAATTAAGTAACTTTAAAGATTTTAATAGCATTAAGTTAGTTAAGTGAAAGTCGCGTAACTTGTAAGGGCAAATACAAAAGTTTGTTGTTAGATAATACTTTAAGTTCAAGTTAAGTTTTTTTTAATGTACTTGGTAATGCAGCGTTTTATTTTGCTTTAAGCGTATGTTTAAGATATCTTATATCTTTTATTTTTATTTTATGTTTATAACGATAAAGTTTTTTTGTTTTAGTTATACTTATTCTGGCAGTAAGTTATTGTTATAGCATTATAACTTATTTGTAAAGAAGATTAAATGAATTTTAATTAAGTTAAGAAGTTTTAATTAATATGAATGCTTCTTTTGATTTAATACTTGATATAGATTAGCTTATTAATTATTTAATTTCTTCTTTGAGCGATAAGTTTTCTAATTTTTTGTCGTGACTTATACTTGATCTGTGGGTTTGCACCGGTATGTAATATCACAAAGACAGTAAAAGTAGCAAAAACAAGTGCAATAGTAATTCAAAAAATATTCAAGTTTTTAGCTAAGGGAATGCGAGAAGGAAAATGATTTATACCTGTTGGTCCACAGGACCCATACCGAGTGTTTGATGTATCCACGCCAGGAGCCGGCCGGTAGCCGGAGGGGTTTCAGGGGGGTTACGGCTACGGGTATAAATCCTCTGCCTTCTCGCACTCCCTTAG
>JAFJYH010000312.1:0-53944 GCA_017365405.1 Cadophora malorum | reverse complement strand
CCTCCCTCCCAACCCTCATACCAACCATAATATCCACCCTCCTAATATCCGCTTCCATCCCATTGATCACGCACCCCGTCGAGTTCTCGAAGAATTACGTCATTATTGATAATGCGCAGTCTGTATTTTATGCTAGGCAGTTGGGGGCGAGGAATTTGATGTCGGGGTGTGCGATTGGGGGTCTGGTTTGGCGGTACGTACTTTTTCTAGGTCATAGATGGATGTTTGTGTTAGGGGAAAGGGGAAATGATTTCAGCTTGTGATTTCTAAGGCACTCAAATTCTCTTTTCCTTGAGTTTTGAGTTTTGAATTGTTGTATTATTGCCCAAGTATCAGAGAATACATACTAACCGAGTGATTTCGTAGTGGTGAAATCTCATCCGCAGCAACTGTACTTTGCTGCTTTCCTCTCCTGGGGATATTGGATCCGTTTGCAGGGTGGTGTTATAGGGGTCACCTTGTGAAGAATGATTATAATCATTTCTTTGTGGGGTGTTTGTTTGGGGGGATTGGGTGGTGGATTTTGAATTCGGAAGGGGGGAAGGTGTGAAGTGAGACGAGGCTTGAATGGTGGGAATGGCTGTTTGGGGCATGGAGCGAAGGGGATGGATTTGATCAGGGCATACTACAAACTTGACTCTTTTCTGATTGACTCATCTCGTCCAATATTGCTAGAGTGTGCTCTCTGAGTGGCTAATGCGAGATTATTAACAGCTATCGAGATCGTTCTTTTCAGCTCGGAAGCGAAGCATTTGGATGGTAAAAGGAGGGCAAGTAAACAAACCCGGTAAACCTTAGCTTGCGCAAGAAAGGACGCAGAACACCAATTCTTGCTCCAAGAATCAATCGACAGCGAGATATTGGAAAAAATTCTGCATTCTTTACTGGTAAGGAGATCACATCACACAATTCCCAATCGTAACAATGACATCGTTAATGCCGAGAAATCAAGCACCCAATTACCCGACTAAATATCACTCTAAACCTCAGCTAAAGGGAAAGAGCCGAACTTCCTTACGAACCACCCATTCAGAGTTCGCCAAACAACTTTAAGCTGAGTTAGCTACGTCTTGATCGACATCGCCCAGACATTTGGTACTGCGCCGCACCCGAGCTTCACCAAGGATGGTAACTGTTACTGGGAGATTTGTTGATTGACATAAAAGTTCCCATGGAATATGAGTGGCGCATCGTATCGAGCGTAGCACTGAAACTGCTTAATGACGTCCTGGGGCCTGAGAATATCACGAGGCATGCAAGTTCCTGAAACCAAACATTAAAATGTGAGCCTTCCCCGGATTTTGGATTCGACATATTTCAGTCTCGACCCAATTCGAGATGGCATTCCCGAAATACCTCCCAGCTTTGTTCGCACTCCTTGCATTTGCAAACGCAGACTGCAAGAACTTCACACAAGCAGCTAACCTCCATGGAGGCGGATACTACACCTCGACCGCAAGTGGCAGCCAGATAATCTCCAGAGGTTACGTCTGCGACGTCCCAAACTCCAACTACGAATTCAACTCGACCGGCCAACAACGCTGCAACAGCACACAATGTCCAGCCGTAGCCTACGGCATCGTCAACGTAGTCGGCACCACCAACCTCTCCCTCTCCGAAGACGACGCCAGACCTCTCTTCGACCTGATCCCCAAGTCCACGGACTTCAAACCGTACTTCCCGTACGAGCTCTCCGGCAACGTAACGCACACGTCTACGTGCTTTAATGTGGCTTCGAATACGTCGGGCTACTTTGCTTTCACGCCGTCCTTGCTTTGTAACGAGGGGACGCTGTCGGGGTGTAGTGGGGGGCCGGTGGAGGATGGGACGGCGATCAAGATTTGCGCGCCGAATACTTTTGGGACTGAGGGTCATCGGTTGTTAGATGGGTCGCAGACTTTCGTTACTACTGGTAGGTAATTCCCGTTCAGTTTTGGGGGCGTGATCGTTGGAGTGTTGGGGTTGCCGTGTTGACATCCGTATAGATGCGGAGACCGCAGCAAATATTACGAGTAATCCTGCAGCCACGCGAACGCCAATTGTCAGTGCAGCTGGAAGGAGCATTACGCTGAACGGAGGGACGCAGCATCTGGGAGTGGTTTTCTGGTTGACAGTCTGCCTGGGGCTTGGAAGCACATCTATTTTGTAATATGCACTGAGCATCCTGACGTACCTGACGTACATGACCAATACATGCGTATGGAATATATTTGCGCTTCGGGCCCAAGTGGAATCTGCAGCGAGTAACCGCCCGATTTTCCCCAATTGGACGAGGAAGATGATCACGGAAAGCGTTTAACTCTTCGATAACACCCCAGCGTCGAAAAGTACACACATAGCTTATGATCCATCAGCTTTCGCTTCCACGTGCCTCGCAATTTCACCTCCTAACCCTAATGATCTCCTATGGGCCTGAGCCGAACTTCGTTCCCAAGTGACACCTCTACTCCCTTCCTCATCTCTGGTATCGCTGTGCGCAGTGCTTCCCGACTGGCATAAGGACCAGGGCCTTGAGCAAAGGTCTACTGAGACTAAGTCAGACAGGAATTGTAGCCAAGTTGGCGAAATTGCCTTTACTCGATGAATAATATGTTAAAGTCCCCGCTGATATGGTTCAGCCGCTACCACTCAGAAGCTCGCCCTCCAAGCTATCAGCCGGGTTTATGTAGCTTTCCGGGGCCGTCTTATCTGAGATCTAGTGAAGCTCGAATTGCAATATAAACAATTTCCGGTCAGATAGCTTGGAGTGAAGCGGAAGCGATACCAAGATGTCGCGCAACAGATGCATAGCTGGTGGGAAAGAATGCTCCCAGCGACCGTAGCGGCACCTTTCATGCTGTGCCCTACTTTTATTTCGAGCTGTTTATGTCCAAATTCATCTCCGCACGTCCTAGCTACCGAACGCGGAAGCTTCCGACTGGGTTGTAGGCTGCACATTTGGAGAGGTAGCCGGTACAATCTGAGTAGGGTGATCTGGAGTCGATGTGGTCTGCGGGAGGTCTGCACCTCGCGATGGAGGGTTCGAAGTAGCCATTGCGTGCTGCAGGTCTTCGCGAAAGGAATGGTATTGTCCAGAAGCTGGTAAAGCATACAGTGGTTCCCAATCAGGATGCTCTGGGTAAATTGGTAGCACTGAGGCAGCTTTGTGCGTCTTTGGAGCACTTTTTCGTTCGACATTCGGCGGCTTGTGGTTTATTTCGTACTTCTTCATAATCCGCGAGACCCAAGTTGCACTAACAGCCACTTTGAACTCCTGGGATATATTTCTGCAACTTTGTCCAAGCTGATCTTCTCATTTGCACAATGTGCCTCCGTCATCAAGATCCTGATATACTACAAAGTTTGTCTTTGTCCATTGCTGCAGGTCTGCCGCTGGGCTTCCTATTATCGTACCCAGTCTTGACTTTGTTGTACCGCTTCATATTCCAGAGTAGATTTTCGCAAGGGAGTGGATGAAAGCGGATTCGAGGACGCCATTGTTGACTTCGACTGCAGTCTCGATAGCTGCGACAACTTCGCGGGGTAGGTTTCGCATAATGGCGATGGCCGTACTGGTCGTGGCGGGAGTGAGTCGCGTTCTCAGTCAAGCGCGGAATCAGAATAGCGCGTCTGGGTCACATGATTGAATCGCTTTTCGACTGCCAGATCTCAATCAAGCGTTCTTCTTGAGAACAAGGTCATTTCAGCATAATGTCATACTGTAACGATTTGATATATATTAGTTCCAGCTTTGGGTGATGGTTGCAGAGATGAACGAAGTGGGAGGTTGAATTTCTCACTGTAGCATCCCCGAGACAGCTTCATTTCATTTGAGAACACATAGTATGATTGCATTTCTGGTGGATTGTAAGACAAATTTCCGCAAAAGTTGATCGGCTCATATCAGTCAGCCAATATTCTAGTGAGATTACAATTGCAAGCCTGTAGCCTGGTGACCGGTATCATAAACTGTAACCTAGCTTAGCAAGGCCACACATTTGGAACCAACCAATTTTCTGGATGGCAATGCTTTCTAAATAGAATGTGGTCTATAAATTCGCCGTGGTGGAAGGTCCACTATAGAAGGAGAGTGTTCATGGAATCTAGCTTATATCAAAGGCCATGTTGACAACCCCTTTCCCGGCAACACGTTTAAGCGAGGACATCCCGTTTTTCCACCAGGCTGCTTGATTCAGTTGAGCCGCGACAAATACTCATCATCTATTATATCGACAAGTGTTGCTTAACTGTAGCATATCAGCCTCGATTAAATACCAAGAGAATCTCAAGTCGTCCTTAAATAAGCCATCCGCATGCATGAGCGCATGAGGCGTCTTCAAGTTCGCGCCAGAATCAGAAATGTTCCGACGACCCCGCAAAGCCAGTGGAGCGATCCCCGAGCAGGCTTAGATCATCGTCACTTTCTCATGGCCGTGTTCCTAGTAATTAACTTTGTACCTGCTTGTTGAGAACAATTGAGGGGTATGTAACGTGGTACCTGATGCAGTGCATACTTGACGTATAGATCTGGGTGACGACAGCGGGGTAAAAACATTGGGGAAGTGGGGGATCTACAAGCAATAAATGAGAAAATTTCCCTTGATATCTTTGGTCATTTGAGGAACAACAAATCTTGATCTTATTGCTTGCACAGATATGCGTCAATCTGGGTTTAGATCAATTGTTGGGTTGGTTGCCCTGAGTGCTGTGGTGGAAGCGAGCAACGAGAAGCGGGCGTTTGATGTCTTCAACTTCGTGGATCCCTTGATTGGGACAATAAATGGAGGTGGGTCTTAGTAATTCTCAGTCGATGAAGCTTTTAACTTAGAATGACAGGCCATGTCTTCCCTGGAGCAACTCTACCATTTGGTGAGTCTGATAGATATACGACTTGACGCGACTGACATGAGAAGGTATGGCCAAGGCAGTTGCGGATGTCAACAACCCTGATGAGAAACAAGGAGGGTTTGCAGCTGATAATTCTGACATCACGGGCTTCTCTCACATGCATGACTCAGGAACTGGAGGTGTATGTTATGAACTTTTCCTAAGACAATGTCTTGGTGCTAATGATGAACGCAAGTCGCCTTCTCTCGGAAATTTTCCGATCTTCCCTCAAACGGGCTGCGCTGGAGACATCATCAACAATTGCTTTTTCACCAAAGATGAGCGAGCATCCAGGAGGATCAATGGTACTGTTGTGGCGAAACCTGGCTATTTTGCTGTCAGCTTAAACACTTCAATCCACACGGAGATGACAGTAACGAACCACACGGCTCTCTATCGATTCAACTTCCCCTCGAACTCATCAACTATCTCGTATCAGAATCGGACAACTCTTCCTTACAGCCCTCTCATTCTAGTAGACTTGACAGATCTCCCAGACTCTATTACCAATGGAGTGGTTCAAGTAGACCAGACAACTGGCAGACTAACAGGAAGTGGGACCTTCAACCCGTCGTTTGGCATTGGAAATTACAACCTCTCCTTCTGCGCAGACTTCTCAGGTGCACCACTCCGAGACACTGGAGTCTGGATCAACAATCGCGCAGGGTCACAGCCAAAGATGTTGAAGCGCGTGGCAGACGGAGTCAACTCTCCACCTCTTCCCGCAGGCGCCTGGATCCAATTTCATCCTCCACCAAATAACCAGATCCTCGCTAGAGTGGGAGTATCTTTCATCAGCACCGAGAAAGCCTGTCAGAATGCGGAAGCTGAGATTCCTGATTTTGGATTTGATAAAGTACAGAGTGCAGCCCAGGACACGTGGCGAGAAAAGCTGTCTGTGATCGAGGTGGATGCAACCGGTGTCAGTGAAGAGTTGCAGACAGTCTTTTGGTCAGGAACGTATCGATCCATGATATCGCCACAGGACTACACGGGAGAGAACCCGCTTTGGAATAGCACAGAGCCCTACTACGACTCATATTATTGTATCTGGGATTCGTTCAGAAGCATCCATCCTCTACTCACCCTACTGGACCCACAGAGCCAGACATTAATGGTCAGGAGTCTGATTGACATTTATCGACATGAAGGTAACTTTCCTTAGTAGAGGCTACTAGTGGCTGAAATGGCTGATATGATTCAGGAAAACTTCCGGACTGTAGAATGTCGTTGTGCAAAGGTTTCACGCAAGGCGGATCAAATGCAGATGTCGTGCTAGCCGATTCTTATTTGAAAAACATCACAACTGAAGTAGACTGGAAAACAGGCTATGAAGCTGTTGTATCAGATGCAGAAGGTAAGTTTAGATCGGCTTATTTGTGTAATTGTGCTTACCCAAATTCACAGACGAACCTGAAAATTGGGCTGTCGAGGGCCGTGGTGGTCTGACTTCATGGAAAACTCTAGGCTACATACCGACTGATGACTATGATCCCTACGGTGTCGGACCTTTCACTCGCTCGATATCTCGTACTGTTGAGTATGCCTACAATGATTTTTGTATTGCAGAAATGGCTCAAGCACTTGGCAACATGGCAGATGCCGAGAAGTACATGGCTCGCTCAAACAACTGTAAGTGTCGTGCAACCGGGCTATGCTTCAGTACATATTGCTTTTGGACGGGATTTCTTTGGCTATGAGTACTGACTTAGATCCCTCTTCGTAGGGATGAACATGTACAAAGCTGATCAAACCTCTTTGGTTTCTAACACAACCGACTTCCCAAACAGCACCGTCGACAGCGGATTTGTCGGCTTCCTCCAGCCCCGATACTTGAATGGCACTTTCGGATTCCAGGACCCCTCTCTTTGCTCTCCACTTTACAATTTCACTTCATGCTACCTCAATCCTGATGGGCATGAGACATACGAAGGAAGCTCCTGGATGTATACCTTCTTCGTCCCACAGGACATGGCAACTCTCATCACAACTCTTGGTGGTCCTGAAGAATTCACCAGGCGTCTGTCATACCTCCATGCTTCAGGTCTCCTCTACATCGGAGACGAACAAGCTTTCCTCCCAGTCTTCCAGTTCCACTACGCCGGTCGGCCAGGATTGTCAGCATACTTCTCGCATTTCTACATTCCATCTCAGTTCAACGATACGCTATCAGGCATAGCAGGTAATGATGATTCTGGAGCAATGGGCTCGTTCACAACGCTTTCAATGATGGGACTCTGGCCTGTCCCGGGGCAAGATGTCTATCTTATCACACCACCATATTTCCCATCCGTTAGCGTGACGAACAAGCAAAGTGGGAAAACAGCCATGATTAAGAATGTCAACTTCGATGCGGGATATGACAATATCTATATTCAGGGTGCGACGCTCAATGGAGATTCATATGCGAAGAACTGGATAACACATAGCTTTTGGCTTGATGGAGGTGTTTTGGAGCTTACGTTGGGGAAGAATGAGAGTGCGTGGGGCACGAGGGAGGAAGACTTACCGCCGAGTTCCTCGACGAGCGGGTAGCATGTGAGAATGAGCTCCTGGTTATTGGCGGTCGTGAAGGAGACTAATCTTTATTGCTCGGTAAGAACACGACTTGCCGTAGGGCGACATTCTTGGGAATGGTTCTCGCATCAGCCTTACTAGCCAGTCGAGCGTTACCTACAACATTTAATAGTGCTTCGACACTCGGCATGGCCAGAATATTAATACTATACCGTATTAAAACTCAGATTCAGCTCCTCCAAATCAAAATATTGAACGTCATCTGCATTTACCCATGCCTGGAACAAAATCTCAATGTTCCAGAAGTTTCACACACCAGTCCTGGAGGCTATCCCCCCCCGGGTCGAAGCAGACACCACATGATCTATGTTATGCCTCACATGAGGCACACGCATAGATCTCAGCCGTTATTCCCCATCAAAAACCGGGTACACTAATGCGAGTGTTCCTAAACATCCACACAACAATGGGCCGGCGCGAGCCGATTCGCGCCGTTTAGCCCTGCGGATCCTCAACACACAACATCGGAAGCTATACAATAGGGTACGCCAAGGTTACAATACAGATGCAAGCCACTTGGCTCTGACAGCTGGCAATTGGCGGAGACATCACAGTGCCGTTGTTGCCGGAGAAGCTGTGGCTGACCACTTATGAGCCTCGCGGTAATTCAGCTTGGCTTGGCAAGGTGTATATCGAAGCACTTCCCCACAGAGTGCCAGATCCTCATTTGTGACTTTGGAGGATGAGGAGTCTTGTGTATATCTCCACAAGCAATTTGATGCCCTGTCCAGCTGAAGACACGGGAGGGGCTGTGTCTCTTCAACGGGTAAATTTGAAGTTATTCCGAGAAGTGGTGGAACATGCTCGATTCATGACTCTCAATTCGCTCTTTCCACGTGTGATTGTGCTGCCAAATTTGGCGGAAGCTATCAAGTGAATAAGTTTAAGGAAGGCACATTGGAGCAGACAAGTGACGTAGGCTTGCAAAGAACCAATATTTAAAGAGCTCCCTCAGGCTCCACACCCTCTCTTCTACAACCAACAACACAACACTTCCTCAGACGAACTTCAACTTGAACAACTCAACACTCAAATTTCATTCAGCTCCTCTACAGCAATATGTCTTTCCACATCTCCGCCCAAGATGTACGTGTCGAGGACAACCACATCCTGAAGGCCAGCATCCCCAATGAGGACGGCGAGCTTGTCGAGGCTGAGTTGGACTTGAACACCTGCATCGGTAACCACGACGGTATGTTCTCCAGCTCAAATTGGAACCCCATCCTCCTCCATCAACCATGATACTGCACTTCCACAGAGACAATTCTAACACCTTTACAGGCAGCTTCGCTTGGGAGGGTCAAGGTAACTTCACAGTCACTGCTCTTCTGCTTCACATTATCTAATTTTATGACTTGGAAGGATATGCCGACTCCGGTGACAACTTCAGCTTCGGTCTCGAGGGTGATGATGGCGTTCCCATCCTTCGTGGTGAGCTCCGAAATGTCGAGGGTGATGGTATCCCCTGCGATATCAACATCTCCGAGCGCATCTCAAACCAAAACGGACAACTCGTCTTTGGTATATTTACCCTTTCGAAATTATTGGGGAATGTCTGCTTACATGCAACTTTCAGAATAAGGACTCCTGAAATGGGATGGTATCATGGATGGACAACCGTGGTGGATGCTGAGTGGGCTGGGAAAGGGTCTATCATATGCTGCGATGACGTTCAGGGGTGCAATATAAACTCGTTGAGCTTTTCAACTCTTCAGTTTGCATTAAAGTTGCTCTCAGCGTGATCATCCAACAGAAGTTACCTGACTACTTACTTACCTGGTGACATCATGGACTGACACAGGCATATCCTTTCGTCCCCTGGTTCAGATTGTTCAGATTTTTCCAATGGAATCGCTTTTTTCTATACTTTACATTTACATTCTCGCAAGGACTTCGCATTCCAAAATCATCCCAATTACTCTCGAACTAGGTCAAATCGCAAAGACTACCCAGATTTTACTACATACGCAGCAAGTACAATCCGAATTGAAAGGGGAGGACGAAGACAGGACTTCTGTCAATAAATGCGGGACATTGGCCCTTTATGGGATTAGATAATCCCAACACTTCAATACGAGCAGCTGTACGTAGACAAATAAATCGCGTTGACTTGTGAGCAAGGGAAAAATTGGGATTCAATAGGGAAACCGTGGTGACTGCAACGAACATACAAAACTATGGAATCACGTGAGGGCTGTATTTATTGACATGCTTCTATTTTGCTCTTCACTCTCCCTTTTACTTCGCCTTGTTCTTCTTCTGTCTTCATTTCCCTCTCAATTCTCCCAAGATTGCCTGCAGCTAAAATAAGTGAGCCCCATCCCCTTCTCAGTGAGCAAACCTGAAATCCAACCTCCTCGACCCAGACAACGTCGTATTCCGCTTATATTCCCTTTGCTCCTCCGCGCTCATCGCATTCCAAACACGATCCCTCTGTTTATTCCTATACACATAATACGCCTTCGTGAACAAGAAGACCGCAATACTCAAGAAGTTGATAATCAACAGGTTTCTGTTTCCGCGATGGTACAACGGCTTGTCGTCTTGACGATAGATGAAATTCGAGCAGATGTTGCCGAGCTGCACGGCCATGTTGTAAATGGCTGCTGAAACAGAGCGGGTTCCGACGTTGTTGGAGTTTTTGGATGTCCAGCCCACGAGAATGGCGTGGCAGTATGGGTAGGAGAGGAGGACTGTGACGAGAGCGTAGGTCCCCCAGGCTTCTTTCAGTGCACCGGGCCAGAAGCGGAGAGCAATGATGCAAGGAAGTGTCCAGAGGGGCTGCAGCATGGCGACTAAAGTCCGTTCGTTTGTGCGCTCCGAGAGTTGTGTGATCAAGAGGAGAGTGATGATGTGAAAGACAGAGTATGGGATTGTCAGGAGATTGGTATTGAAGGTTGAGAACCCAAGTGACCTCAGCGTTAATGTGATGTATGTGTTTGTCGGTGCTTGAGGGATGTATGCGATGATTCCGATCGCGTATAGTGGCCAGAGATCATAATCGCGAGCTGCGTTCCAGAGTCTTCGCGGTGTGATAGCTTGACGATTGTGCATGTCTCCTTTGGAAGGGTCGTCGCGGAGGATACGGTTGACGACGATCTTGACTTCACGATCCGTGAACCATCCGTTTGGTCGGTACCATGCTTTTGTCTGGACTGCGGAGGCAGGCATCATGAAGAATGAAGAGAGCCCGACTATGAGAGTGATTGCTCCTTCGATGAGAAAAAGCCATCTCCAACCTGCCCAGCCAGCTACACCACGCATGTGGAGCAAAGCAAAGGCCAGAAGGGAGGTAATGATTGTGGTCGTGGAAAGGGTCGTCCAGAAGAAACTGTGAAAGCAATTGTCAGCACTCAATAAACGTGCTTCACCGAGTGATTCCTACCTGAGACGAGTCGGCAATTCTCTTGATGTGTAGAAGTACGATAGCCAAAGCACGATATCAGGAATAAACCCTCCCTAATCTGGTCAGCGCCTTCTTTTTCGACAACGGCGGCAATCAAAATACCTCTAGGAGACCCAGGATACTACGCGTGGCATAGAAACTCTTCTTTCCAGATAGAGCACTTTGAGACATGGCGACGATACTCCATAGGGTGATCTGCATTGGGATCCATCGATCTGGACCAAGCTTCTTCGAGACCAACTGTGACGGTAACTCCGCGAGCAGGAACGAAAACAGGAAGATGACATTTCCAAAATTGTAGTCTATGAAAAATATCCGTCAATCGAAAGGTATTGTACTTGGAGAAAAGTTTTCCTACCATTGGTTGTCAAGTTCAGATCATTAAGCAAGTTATCAGAGACAGCTTGAACAAGATTTCCTCGATCAACCTGCAAACCGAAGAACATTACGCACTATTCCCATATTAGTTTCTGGCTTAGTACACAGATAAGCTTCGAGGGGTGTTTACCGCCCAGAGACAGACTCTCCAGTCTAAGCGCCGTACAAGCTTTCGTTCCTCCTCCTCGGTCCATGTGAAGGACGGATCAAAGGCAGCTCGACACTCATATTGAGACTTTTCGTAGACAATAGCCCAATGCTCAGCTACATCAGGGTCCAAGAAGGGGTTCTTCTTGAAATCAGCGCCATCTTCGTCTGTGGTAGTAGACGCTGAGCCAGAGCCGACATACGTGTCGTCTTTTGTTGGAGGGACGGGATCGGAGAATGCAGTTGTCTCGTCGTAGTGAACTTTGTCTGCTGGAGTACGGTCATGAATATTGGTATAGGTAGATGCTGTTTGGGCGACGGCTGCTCCCTTGATATCCGACATCATTGGCGTTGGTGACTCGATGTGACTGGATAGTCAAGAAAATCCAAGAGACTGCCCAGGAAGTTTGGCTGGACCCCAGAGCTTATGTAGTCCTCCTGGGAATCCGAACAAGCATGCAAATATGTCTTGATTTCCTGGGCTGCATGGGAGCGCCCCTGATGGGGGGAGCGAGTCCCATGCTCGAACTTTTCGTGCAGACACATTTGTCCATTCGTACCCACAGATGGGGAAGTTCTTCCTGATCTGCATATCGATGGTGGGGGTCCTCCTGGTATGGTATGTGACATGTTAGTAGATATGAGTATTGTGGGCGTCCATTCAAACAGGAAACATTAATGAGGACTAGGCTTCATGCTCTGTAATTGTTCTCCGAAGTATCTCGTGGCGGATCAGAAGGCATAGTCGACTGTTACCAGTCTGCCAACAGCCGCTGCCCAATAACGGAAATCGTCCCCTCCATACCAGTACATGTCAACGTGAACGAGACCCCAAAATGCTCCATAGTCCTCTACCATGGATTTAGCGCCAAATCAGAGTCTGGAATCCTGGTGCATTCAAATTCCACCAGATCCCTATTCGCAATAACAGACTCCAACATCGTGCTTTTCTTATCAGACTCAGGTTGGGTCCGACATCCAAACCATTGAATATTCGCTTCCAAGGTCAAATCCAATCCTCTCAATTGGTGCCCGCAAATGTAGAATAGCACATCATTTCTCTAAATGCAGTCCCATTATGAGGCAATCCGGAGACGTCGTTGCGTCATGTATCGGCCCCGCTCCATGACATGGAATTGAAATGTCGATTGAAGATTCTTATCGGTCCGCTTCTTCCTCCGCGATAAGCTGAGCTGAAATGCTACTTAGGAGGGACTGCGGCCAACATGCATGATCTAGGTTGCGAACGGAGATGTTGCCATTGCCCCTCGTTGATACGTGCTGGCTAAGCGAGAACCGAAGGACATTTCCCTTCGGAAACAATATGGCACTAGCGCCGTTGGAGGAGAAGTTGAGAGGGAGATAGCTGTTAATTTCGATCCAAGAAGATAAGAAATCCAAAGTTTGATATGTTTCATGCGTCGACATGATATGCAAGAGCTGGAATGAAAGCGGAGGATGATATGTGATTTTTGTCACATGTCGGCTGTGACAGATACAGCGATAATCCAATTCTGAAATGACTAGACGTCAGAATGAATGTGAGAACGAGTGCTCAAATTTGTAACTGGGCTGTCTGAACTCCATGTCTTGCGTGTAGAGCGGACGACGGAAGAATTTGTGGTCGTAGAAGACTGGTGAAGAGTAATTGATGCAAGACAAGACTCAAGGTCTGTCCATGAGTCACTCGGCCAGCAGTAAGCCGGAGGAAGAGACGTCCTTCCATTTGATCCTCGCCAATAGGTTAATGCTGAGGGCAGTCGCATTGAAACACACGTAGCAGCGCACTTATTGAGCAGTTTCTCAACGCCAGCACGAGGAAACGAAGAACAGTCGGAACTTTGGATTGCTTGGATTACTGTTGTCCTGGGAAGTCCGAATACTAGTCAGCCGCTGTTCAGAGTCGATCAATTTAGGTGATTGATGACACTTTCCCGGTCAGTAATCTTCAACTAGGTTTAGAAGCATCGAACTAAAATAATAGAGACAATTAGTCTGTAAGATCCTGATGTATCTGAGGCTTCAGTACTTACATTGTGTCATGGCTGCATCGTCGTAAGTAGATCTGAGAAGTCGATCCGAAATCATTTGGTTTCCGGCTCAGCATCTCTCGAAGCATTGTCGCCAGCCTCGAACGTGACTCCCAACTCCTCTAGGATCTCCTTCGCAGTATCGGCAGTCTCCCATTCCTTCTCTCCCTTTGTTGACAAGCTTGCCATCCTCACAAGTTCCTCTTTCAAAGTTAACTTGTGCTCCTTATCCATATCCGCCACAAGAGAAGTCAGACAGTTATGCTTCCACTCTCCATCATCCTTCTCACCAGCTTCATCTCGCAGGATCTTGCGGACCGGCCCGACAACTATTGAAGGATGTTTCCGAAGCAATTCTACGATTGGCCAGGCTATGGGCCAGTTCGCATCTTGGATCCATACCAGGAGATCTGGGATGAGGGGTTCTAGAGTACGCGCGTCAAGGTGGGACATTTGCTCAATGGCTTCAGTGTCCATCTTGGATTTGGGGAGGAGGGCGAGTTGAGGTGGCAAGAGATTGTTGTCCTGTGAGGCCATGGTAATGGTGCTGACTGGGATGATATTCAAACACACGATTGATGGAGTTTTCTGACTTGATAAATTCGTTGGATGAAGGCAATGGAAAGGTTTCGGGTGAGTGGTTCCAGGGAGTCGGGATGCAAGTTCTAGTGGCATAGTCACAAGCGACACGCTAAAGTTCCAGGGAGGGGTAGTTCTCACTTAACTAAACTTCAACTTCATCTGTGATTTTCTTCACATTCTCAACACCAGGTCTTTCTTGATAATTGCTCAACTCGACCAATCATCTGTGAGATATCTCTTGTTCGTTGTATTCTACATGATCATGTTCATACAATGCAGTCATCTGGTGGCATGGTGTTGGCCAAGTGCTGTATTACCATTTTCCCCTTGCAACTACTCTATTTGCACATTTGGGTCGACTTGTGTTACAAAGTCACTATACAATAGTTCCACGAACTTTCAACCCCAAGGATACTCGAGTGCGGTATTCTTTCTCAGATCCAACTTCTATTCGAGCCTGGTCCTCATGGCGGGCAATACATGTCTGAGCTCATAGAAGTCTTTCCATCTTCGAATGGGAATTTGACCTTGCCACAGCGCGACTGTTTCGCGACCCAGGCGGCTATCCTTGTCTTATTCCAAGTACTTTGCCACGTCTTCCCATCATCTTCGAGTTCATGCTTCACTCCAAATGTTACTCTCGTTGTCTCCAATTTGCATTCTTCGCCATTGAAGAGGGATTGTAGACAATGCCCGTCCCTCTCACACGCTCGAATGCATTCTAACGCAGAATCGATGTTGGGTACTGTCACACCATCCGACATATTATCCCAGTTATCAAGACTGTCAGGTAGCATATCCCATACTAAGTCTGCGAACAACTCCGAATACAAGATTGGCGCCTGGAAAGGACTGTTAGCTGGTTGAAAATCAGGGGTCGAAGGGGAACTCACGCTCTTACTGCGCCTCTTGTCCTCAAAACTTCGCAATCGCTGCGCATCGACAGTCGAAACGTGATGAAGAGTCACAAGTGGCTGGCACCAGTTGGACGACTCGAATCGGATCGTTGACGGAGACTCTCCATTGATGCTTGGCCATGCATTCAGCACAGGAATACCGAGCTCTTTGAATGCTTCGGCCAAAATAGCATCGCCACAACAGTTGCCAGCGATCTGTGGATCCCACCGAGCAGCCGTACCGTTATTTGCGACAACCAAATTCTCCGTTGCTGCTCTCGATAACAAAATTCCACTCCCACCATGAGCAAATTGTAACTCCTTCATGCAAGCCATGGATCCGAGTAATGATTTCTTGGAAGGGTCTAGCTTTCGGATCCAGGCCATAAAGCTCGGCCACAGAACATAGGTGTCTGCGTCGATGTGAATGTACCAGTCTGCGTGGGGCCTGGCATTCCAGCTCTTTTCCACGATGTGGATGTTCTTGTATTTATCAAGAGACCAAGCGGCAAGTTCATTTTCATCATCTGGATGCTTCATATCTTTGAGCAAGCTGACAACCTTCAAAGGATCCTGCAAATCTTGTTGCTTACGATAGATCTCGAAGTCCGGGTTTTCGTCCTTAACGCTGGGCGAGATCTGATCAAGCGCATCGTTCAACTGATGGTCCCCAACCTTCTGCGCCATATCTGAATACCACAAAACGTTCTCCAAGGGCACACATCGTAGTGTTGTTTCCAACTGGATTGGAATCTTCTCAGCAGCCTCCGTAGCTCCAGTCTTGACAGTCACGACCAGACGATGCCCAAAGTCCATCAATCCTCCACAGCCATCATCATCAACAGCTCCATGGTTCGATCCTGCTGGTAACGAGTCCGTAACGTTTTCCCATTGCTGAATCGAGGATTCCGAAAATGTTACCCGGAGCTGGATGACCGCAAGATATGTGATCGCAATCGCAATCACCACTCGAAAAATCACCGAGCGACCAGACGGCCGCGTCGCAATCTTCAACATCGAAGATGAAGCATGAGGACGAAATTTTACTCAAAATGCAAACCGAAAAGAGACCAAAATGAGTGTAAGAAGTCCGAATGTCAGACAAAGATGCAAGGGAAGACTCCCATCATGTCTTGAAGGGCAGCCTTCAAGGGATACGCCGGGCCGCAGACCCCTTTTCAGAAATCTGACTTGCATACTGATACGGTCCAAATTTGGCTCAGCGCGATGGTACCTCTGCAAGCGTCCGACTTAGGCAGGAGAAGGCGGAAAGGGGAATATCCAGGGTGTGATTGGGACCGCATTGATAGATTATGTGGCGCCCTATGGTGGTTTTCAGGGACCTGATTCGTCTCTGTCTTTGTCTAAGCATTCCGACAACGAGCGGCGCGGATTTCACCAAGACTTTCTCGAGCCAAATACGAGCTTGCGCTAACGCGATTGAGAGATATGATAAGATCTCACATTTGACGGTACGAGTGCTTATAGATCACATGAATTCTTTCGGGACCTCGGAACGAAGACGTCCATTACTTTTAATGGATGTTTCCAGGCGCCAGCCAGCATGTTTTTGCGTAAAATCCAACATGAGATCATCCTGATGTCGACCTGTGTCGTGTGCAACACGGCGGCCCGTCGCGAGACAAACGAAATTCTAATTCGGGGTTTGTTGGAACAAATGGAGGACAGATATAAATAGTGAGGTTTTCGGACCTAACAGAGACACCATAATTAACAGTCGCAGAGATCTTTGAAACATTTGTCTCATTATCAACCGGCCAGATTTCTGTTGGCCCCTAAGTTTTGGCTTTACAAATGCCTGCGGTTTCTACTGTATGTTTGGTATCGCGCAGCAAACGAACCACTCAAGTATCCTTAGGGCCTTATCTCTCGTCACAGCAAAAATTGGCTTCTTGAGCAATGAGATGCGTATCTGGCCTTGGCTGGACCAAGAATCACATGAGGTCTTCAACACACCACCCATTCACACTAGGACATAAGAAGCCAACAGACATCGCCTCCATTGAGGCTGAAAAAAAAAATAAGACAACATCCTACCCGACTTTCATCTTCTTGCACTTCACTGGTTGGACGGACAATCACCTGTAACCTCAGCCGGTCTCCAGCATAGCATTGACAGCGAGCGCCAACACAATCGGAAATGACTTCGATGAGGATTTCCTCAGACGGACAGTAACAATCTGCGAGCAACTGGGACTCTCACGCGGCGAAAGTCCATTTAATGCGATGTTACCACCTTCGCTGGAAGGAAGTTTCTGTGTCCAAATCCCTTACAGAACAGCGAGGGTTTAGTTCCAAAGTCAACACCAGATTCTGCATCTTGGCCGTCGCTCTCAGGGTCATGATGAAGATGCGCATTTCAGTACATATATTTGTTTCAGGCAAGATTCCAGGCCGTTTGGCCTGTTTAAGTCAAGAATTATCTGGCAATTCCACATGAGTCCCAGATATGAAGACCGTCGTAGCTTCCGCTACCGTCTGCTTAGCTGTGGTAGTTCAAAGGACTGTTATTATGAAATAAGTATCTGTAAAAGCTGCAGATTGCTACTATGTTCAACAGAATCCGTCTAGAACTGTCTAGATTATTCTTTCTCAATTGTCTCGTTTTTCGACACTTTCATGCACATCCAGCTGTTCGTTTGCGTGAGCAACCAGCGAGCGGCGAGCCTACAGCCTTGCTACCCTCAAACGCTAAGTTTTCCAAGTTACAGAGATTCCACGAATCAAATTCTCTCATGCGTGCTCTTCTCTTATCATTCAAATTAACTATGTTGCTTCCCTTCCCAAGTTCTTGAGCACCTCTCAAATGCTTTGCAAATAGTAGGCAGGTGTATGGCGTGATGTGGGGTCAATATGGCTTGCTCACTGCTCCCCCGCTAGCGAGGTACTAATAAGACCACAATAGTGTTCACCCCACATACACTACTTGTCTACCTAACGACCTCACCATTGGATCCCTTTTATGTGTCATCACCGACCCTAATATTCTTCATGATAGTGAGACCGCAAAGTACTGTACCAGACCGTCGAAAACACCTGCTCCGCCACGAGAATTCGCTGCGACTGGCTGGGTACATCTCGACATACCCGAACTTTCTTCCCTACCTGGTACCCACCCACCCATAGGGCTAGAGCAGACTACCGGTAGACCAAGTATATATCTCTGCAACCGAAAAGCAGACCAGACCTCCATCTATCTACTTCTCCGAAAAGCAAAGCCTTGAACCAAATACCATTCTGCTGTACACCTGGTGCCGGTCATCACAACCACAAATTCCAATCTCAAGATGATCTCAAGCTCGCTCTCCCTCAAAACGATACACCAGATCATGCACCCATATGTACATGTACATCATGATCCCTCCGCCCTAACTGCGACAGCAATCTCAGTCCATCCATTGTCTGGCTCAACCTCGAAACAGCATTCTACTCAGACCATGTCCGCACCAAAACCTCTGCCTCAGAAGCAGCGAACACGAGCAAGCGTCAATTCTGAGCACGGTCAGATACCACCTTTGAAAGGTACGCCGGGAAGGGGTACTTGACCTTGAGTGTTGCAGCAGGGCAAGAAGAGTGAAGAAGAGTGCTAGCTTGTTGGGGCGTTTTTATCTGGGGCATGATGTCATTGATGTGTGAAGGAAGGTGATGATGCATGAATCATTCTAAAGGGAGGAGAGGGAGTGAGGTTCAAGGGCCGCCCTACGTTGGTTCTGTGACTTTAGCGAGTAGGGACGAGGTAATGATTACAAGAGAGCTTGGAATTCGTGTACAGTTGTTCATTGCAAGTGGATGATTTATGAATCATGTCTCGGTCGGAGCTGTGTGTTCAAGGCTGTGGGTGTGGGACTTGCCTTGGATATTTGAGGGATTTTCTATGGAAAATTCACAAGAAGCTGTGTCGCGAAGGGCAGTGTTAGATTTCGAGGGCCTCTTAATCAGGGTGCAGGGTGTAAGCGACTCTCGCTTTGCTGAGACCAACTCGAGGATTGAAGACAGGATGCTGCTGCATGGACTCCTTGAACCTGGCTTGAATTTGTAAAATTGTTCGTGTTTCTAAGCAGTCATATCATATCCTTTCCATCTATTTCATTTTCTCCTGGGGGAAAAGAGCTTATCCTTAGTCATCACCGCACATCACCTATTCCCATCCAATCTCACAATTCCCCATCCCTTCCCAACTCATCCCACTCAATACCTTCCTCACCCTCCTCGACCCACTCCTCAAACACCACACTCCTCTGCGGTCCCTCGCTGCCCACAATATACCCCAACTCACACCTGTCAAACCTCACCCTCTCCGCCACACTCGCATAAAACCCGTCATACCTCCCCTTCAACGCATCACCTAAAGTTTTGACGTCGCCGGAGTGATGGATTACAGACCACGGATCGATGCAGGTCGGTCCGGCGCAGGATTTGGTTACCATTAGGAGGGCGTCGAGACGCGGGAGGACTTTTGAGAGGGGGAGGTTGAGGAGAGTTGGTTCTGGGGAGGAGGAGCGAGAGGTGGGGTAAAGATTGTTGATTTGGCCTGGGTCGGTCTGATCGTTTCGTGTTAGAGCAAGTCTCGCAATATGATTTTGATATTGATGCTTGATGATACGGAATTCTTGTAGGAAAAGAAGGTGGAGATGGCGAAACGTGGCTTACACTCAAATCATACAACTCATGCTCATTCGTACACCAAACCGCATAATACAAATTATACCCCTTCCCAATGACCCTCAACGCCTTATACGTATTATTCATCCCATACGCAACGACCTTCCCATCATCAAGCGAGAACTGGTAGATCCCCTCCGGAATACTCCGTCCCCAGAACTCCACATTGACATGTTCCTGTCTCTCGCTCCCATTCTCCGCTACTTCGATCTCACTCGTACTCAAAGGAATCGGACTCCCATCCAAGCCATCCCATCCCGTCTTCGCTTTAGCGAGCTTGAGGATTGTAGGCGCGAGGTCGGTATGTGCAGTCACGATATCGGTGGTTCCGCCCGCCGAGATCCCCGGCCCGCGAATGATGAGCGGGACATTAATATCTTCTTCAAACCCGCACTCTTTGCCTGGGTTGAGACGATGCTGGGAGATGTGATATCCGTTATCAGCGGAATATATGATGTACGTGTTGTCCAAGACACCATGCTCCTCTAGTCTCTGCACGAGACCTTCAACCATCTCATCGACTGCCTGCAAAGCCTGTAATCTCGCACGGTAGAAAGCGTCGTTGTAAGCGATGACTTCAGGCGTCAATTTCGCGAGCTTCTTGATCCAGGATGCGCCGCTGGGAGCGTCGGGGTTGAAGTTTGCTGTTCGGGGGACTTTGGCGGAGGGGAAGAGATGTTTGTGCCGCTCAGCGGGAATCGGTGCTGTCATATGTACTTCATGGTCTTTTCCTGGGACTGTAGGGAATGGCTTTACGTCCGAGTGGGGAGCGATGGGTGCGACGGTAAGGAAGAAAGGGTTTCCAGAATCTACACCTTCGGCGAGAAGGCCGTAGGCTTTGGATGCGAGGATGTCGGTGCTGTACTCTCCGGGGTGACTGACTGGTGGGTGGGAGTTCCGCTGGAAGGTTGCGTTGAGGTATTGATAAGTGTGAGGATCGAGGAGGAAATCTGAAGATGTCCAGCCTGCTGGGTGAGGACTGTTCCAGTTCTTGACGGTGTGGGCATTAAAGAGTTTGCCCGTGTAATAAGTACTGTATCCGGCTTCTTGTAGCCAGACTGGGAGCCAGTTCTCGTTGAATCCTTGAGCGACGAATTTAGGGTAGCCACCTAAGTAACAATTAGCCTTGGCTTAGAAGAATAACAGCTTAAGCATTGGAGGTAGATTATTACCATATGGTGGAAAGACATCCGTCACATTGGTATTATGTGCATTTCGGCCTGTCCATAATGTGACTCTTGACGGACAGCAGATGGCTGTTGTGCAGTAATGCCTCTTAAAAGATGTCCCCTTATCTGAGATATGCTTTTCAAGTAATGGCATATAATCCAAAGAATGAAGATGGACATCTTGGTCATCAGTGAGGATGACCACAATATTTGGTCTGTTATCCTTCTCCTCCTTCAGTGGTGCTTGTTCTAGAGCTTGAAGCCCCACTGATAGGGCGAGGATGAAAGCGAGATATATCTTCATCTTGGCTTAGCTGATTGGTCCTCGTAATATGAGCCCAACAATTGAGGACAAAAGGTGATTGAGTTTGAGTAAGAGGATGAGCTTGAGCTTGAGCAAGTAGAGATCAAAATCGCATCGCGACATCAAGCTCCCTCTCGCTCCACTTTTCAAGGTCCCTCCGCCTTGACCATCCAATCCAGTTTAAACCCAATCCAATCGATCTGAGCCAAACTTGCCTGTACCTGCAAGATCTAACCTATCAAAAGTGGGCAAGACAGGGAATGAAAATAAACCCAACAGGGGAAGCATCCCAAACATTTCCCATCGACTTGTTTGACGTCCAGACAGCCTCAAACTGATTCGCCGGCTGGTATGTGGGGTAAAGAAACCCCTCAATCAGGTTCCAGCTTCCGAGCGGGCAGCCGGCCATGGGCCAAAGCCACCTCAGACCCGTCGGCAATTGCGTGCTGACCCATCCATTTTCCGCCATCTGCACGACGGATTCCGAATCCGCCGAACCTGGACATCTTTCAACATCGCATCGTATATTTGCACCATTTTGTTTGGGCACTGCACTCCACCCTTGCGCCGGCGAAGCCCTCTTATAAGTCGAGCAAGTGCTGCAGCATGTGAGGCAAAGAAGAGGTTTCGGTACCGAGGGGTACACAGGTACAAGCTTTTCATCTCGAGACGGTGTTTGTTTGGTGGAGTCTTGGATTATTATTGGATTCTTGGTCTGTCTGTGAGTCTTTGTACTACCAAGGCTGGACTTTATCGAGGCTAGATCCTGTGTCTTTGGAGGACGAAGGAAAGGAACAGATATTCGTGCTACGTGCATCAAATGCTGTTGTAGCTCCCGGACGACTACTTAGGCGTACCCACCTTGGACTTCTGGTAGACCTCTTCTGTCCTTTATTCTTTCCCGAATCCAATGAACATATGAGCAATCGGCATTGTAATGAACTTTTGGACATCCTTCCGGTTCTGTCCACATCGGTCTTGCTTTTACTTGTCAAGTAAGTAAGCAGTAATGGCGAATTACACCCTAGATCCGGAAGGAGACGCAAAGTCTTTCCAAGAGTCGAGCAGGAGCACGCGATCACATTTCGACTCTTCATCGGACTCCTCACAATCAATTGAACCGCATTCAGAACGTACATCACTACTATATCGCCATGGTCCCGATTATAAGAGCACAGCAATAAACTCTGGCGAAGGAGAGTCGAGGTATCGAGATGAGGCTGAAGATGAAGATGAGGAGGGAGAAGTGTTAGGCGAGCAGCCGAGAGGGAAAAGCGTGTTCGCTATAATTGCACTGCTAATGATTGGTAAATCTTCTTTTTCTATTTTACTCTTTCTGCACTTGCTGTAAATTATCAGGATACAAAAAAGTACTGACTGAATCAAGGTGTTTTCATGTCAAATGCAGACGGTAGTCTCGTAATGGCTACCTACGGCACCATCTCCTCTGAATTCGGCGCTTTAGGAGAAGCGAGTTGGTTAACAACTAGTTATGCTTTAGCTACTTGTGCTGTACAGCCTATCACTGGGAAGTTGAGTGATATCTATGGGAGGAAGAGCGTGTTGTTGGTTAGTTACGTGCTGTTCGCTGTGGGAAGCGTGATTTGGTATGTCTTTACCTCCCCCCCATACCTTTACATCTTCTTAGTAAGACGAGATGAGACTGCGTCAGTTTTCCGAGTATTGGTAGAGGAATCACTAATATAAGTAGTGGAATCGGACAAACAATGTGGCAAGTCATTGCCGGGAGAGTGATAGCTGGTCTTGGAGCAGCAGGCATGACAGTCATTGTCTCAATCCTGATCACTGGTACATATCTCCCTTCTCTCATGCCCTCACACACATCGCCTAACACAACACAATCTAACAAAACAAATAGACCTCGTCCCCCTCATCCAAGTCGCCTCCTGGCGCAGCTACGTCAACGTCGTCGCCACAATCGGCCGGTCCATCGGCGGTCCTCTCGGCGGCTTCCTCGCAGACACCGTCGGCTGGCGCTGGTCATTCATAGGCCAAGGACCTATCATCACCCTCGCCATCATCCTCATTGCCCTCCGTCTCCCAGCTCACACTTCCCCTCCCGACTCATCACCACCCACACAATCCAAGCCCCACTACCAGAGCGCCCGCCAGCCCTCGAAACTTCACCGTGTAGATTTCATCGGTGCAACCCTCCTCGCTTCAACGATCGTCTCGCTTCTCGGAGCTCTGAGTCTGGGCGGTCAGAAGTACCCGTGGAGTCATCCTATTGTGATAGGGCTGGGTGTGGCGGCTATTGTGCTGGGAGTGTTGTTCGTTCTTTTTGAGGTGTATGGTGCGTTGGAACCGGTGTTTCCGCCGAGTATGATCGTGAAGAGGGATGTTGCTACTGCGTATGGGATTATTACTTTGCAGGCTGCTGCGCAGTTGGGAGTGAGTTTTTGAGTTCCTTCAAATTTCCCCATCTTATCTCACATCTCGCCTCACTTCCCCTTTCGGCTACATCGTAACCCGCCGGCGTATCTGTCACTGGACGTGTCTGGAAAATGAAAAGGAGATTGGAAAGAGAAAAGAACATCGAGTTGGGAAAATCAAAAGCTGTGCTAACACACCACTCTCACACACAGATGATGTTCACCATCCCCCTCTACTTCCGCACCACCCAAAACAGCACCAACACCACCGCCGGCTCACACCTCTTCCCCGCCGTTCTCGGCAACACCCTCGGCGGTCTCCTATCCGGCCTCTACATCTCCCGGACCGGGCACTACAAATCCCTCTCCCTCCTCGCCGCCCTCTCCTCCTCCCTCTCCTATCTCCTCCTCATCGTCCGCTGGAAGGGGAATACCGGCTGGTGGGAAAGCCTGGAGATCGTACCGGGAGGGTTTGGGACCGGGATTGCGTTTAGTGCGACGTTTATTGGGTTGCAGGCCGGTGTGGACAGGGCGGATATGGCGGTTGCGACGGCGGGGTTGTATTTGGGAAGTGGGTTGGGGATGGTGCTGGGTGTGGCGGGGGCGAGTGCGGTGCAGATTGGGACGTTGAGACCGTTGTTATTCGGTGCTCTTGCGAATTTGGATGGGGCGAAAGAGGTGAGTGTTAGGTTCTCTTGCTTCTAAACCTCCTGACTGTGTTTTGAGCCGGTGACTCTGTATTTGAGGCAGATGGGTGGCTTGGAGGTTGCAGACTTGCATGCTGACTGATGTGAATAGATCATCGACCAAGTGATTTCAAACGTATCATCCATCGCCTCGCTCTCACCACCAATCCGGAAGATCGTAATAGAGAGTTACGTGAAGAGCATCGAGAATAGTCATAGTACGTTGTCCCCATCCACATCCCTATCAAGCTCGCCTAACTTTCCTACCCCCGTCCGTTCCACCCACTATTTCCACCCTACCCCGTTTTCCATTCCCTTCATGCTTCTCAAAAGCGAGGGGGAAACGGGGAGGATCAACACCAAGCACGTAAAGTTGAGTTTACAGGTACTAACATGGGAAAATATATAGTGCTCTCCCTCGCCTGCTCCCTAGCAGCTTTCATCCTCGCGTGTTCGATAAGAGAACACAAATTACGCTAAAAAAACAACAACCAGCGACTCGGCTACCCAGGGACAACATTACCTAGGTATCGAGCCAGCCACAAACTCGAAAGTAATCACACCAAAGAAAGTATGAGGTAGAAAGAACTGTTTAGCGACTCAAGAACTAGCTAAGCTATCTACCTTGTGGTAGTGCTGCTTGCATGCAATGCATGTACTGTATATACCGACCCACCTTCCCAAAGAGAAAGCGGGATGGAAGTAGATGAAGACATTCAGACATGAAGTTTTGGAAACTTCAATAGATATATGATTTATCGTACACGGACCGCATCTTCCATAGAGCGCTATGCTATGGTCTATAGTATATAATCTGCATGTGTGCTCAAGTGCCATATCCTCACCACATCCCAACGTGCCACCTCCTCGCCAATCTAACCTAACTAGTCACATACAAACAAACCATGCCGCTACCTGGGAAAGGCGAGGATGCTGTGCATCGAAAAGACAAATGAAACAGAACGATTAAGTGATCAGGTCGGGCGAACAAATAAGCGCCAGAACGGGACGGGTTGAATCGCCCTGGACAGTTCTACTCAATCCTCTTCTTCCCCTCCTCAGCATTAGTATACCGAGCTGTACTGAGACCTCTCTCGTGTCTAGCGACAAGACCACCAATGACTTTGTCTTTGCGGACGTTGTTGATGGCGTCGTTGTAGCCTTCTGTAGCCCAGGGTCTGGGGTTGAGTTTGGGCCAGTTGACCTGTGATCACTCGTTAGTTTTGGGTCATTGCTAGTACGACTTATAAAACGACAAAGCATGAATGTGAAAAGGGACTGGGAGAGGATGTACGAAGAGACTTACGTAGAGCATCCCATTGCTGTAGATGAAATTCAAACACCACCCCGCAACAACAAACCAGAAGATTATAAAGATCCGTACTGGTAAGACGGCGGCGTCTGGGAGACGACGCGTGAAGGTTCCGACCAAGACGAAGAAGAGGGCGAAGGCGAGGATGTATGGGATGGATTGGATCAGTAATGGTCGTCTGTCCACGAAGACGGGGTTGGTGGCGGAGTCTGGGAGGTAGTTTCCAAGGAAGAGGTCGAATGCATCTTGCTTTGGACCATCGGCGAAGTTATTCTTCGCGTATCTCGTGATGGAGTTCTGAAGATCCTGAAGAGCACCGGCCTTCGTTCGTTGGCCGGTTCGCGTGAAATCTGTCTTGAGAGCTCCGGTACCCGAGTAAGATTTTGAGACAACATCTGCGTTGTCTGCCCAAAGCTTGCGGAAGAGGATCTCGAAAGCGGGGTCGGCTGTCGTGAAGGTCTCGCCGCGAGATAAGACTCCCAGGTCTGCAAGTTGTCTGTTCAGAGTGAATCGTGCGAGCATGCTTTGGACGACGTTGGTTCTGTCGAGGCAATCCATACAATTGGTTCGGACGACACTTGTTTGGTGATTTCGTACTTCGAGACGACCTTCCAGATCGGCTGGCATGTCTACACCACGGAAATATTGCTGCTTCTCCAAAGAGTCATGAAGACGGTCGAGCAGGAGTTGTGCACGGTGCCATTGGAGACCCTTTGTCTCGTTATGGAAGTCGAAGTACACGTAGTGTAATCGATCCATCTCAGACCTTCGACCGGAAGGCTCCACAACGTGGAACTTCTCATCTGACCTTTCGTCTTGCTGTGTTCGTTCCGCTGGTGCCGAAACCAGCAGCTTTACCATCTGCTCATAGGCCTCTTTGACCCTCACTTCTCTGCCCTTCTGGTTGACCAAATTGACCAAGTAATTGTCTCCATACAGGCGGATTTGCTCTTCGAAATGAAGTCTCGCAGACTTTACTGCTGTCTCGACACCTCGTATTTGAAGCTTGGGGGTATAATGCAGAGTATTGACCTCGGCCCAGTACACTGGAACACTTCCTCTGGTCTGAACATAGGACATAATCTGCACCTCCTTCCCACCTGATCCTCCAACCTTTCCATTCTGCATTCCATTACCACCGGCAAACCCACCAAGTCCACTTGTGCTGTCATTTAAGAGAATGATCTGTTCCGTCTCATTGAAGTTCGACACATGTCCTTGCTCATCAATGCCTCTGGAGAAGTATCTTGTACCTGCACGATGACGTGATCGCCGAGTAATCAGAACCATGGTCAACGGTGTATTTTTGACGCGCGTTGAAGCTATCTCGAGCATGCCGAACATGACGGGCAGAATATATGGATCTACTGCTGGTTGCTGGCCATGTTGATTGCGTGTTCCCGAAGACCTGAAGTCTATCAAATCGGATTGGATGAACTTATTCCAGAAGAAGCGGTCGTCGGCTCTCTTCCAGAGAGGCACAGAGGGATCAATCTGAGATTGGCGCTGGAAAGTATTCGTGATATCAAAAGAGTAGGAGAAGTACATAGGCCCAGACTTAATGAAGGTCTTAAGTAGGGAGAGGTAGTTGTCTTCTTCCGAGTCGTGCAGAGGTCGCTCACGAAGCGGAAGGAATTCAGTCGCAATGACTTTGTACACCATATGTCCCTTCAATCTGCCCATAGGCTGTGCCTTCGTAATGACAATAATATACTTGTCTAGAAATTATCAGCAACGTAGTCCTTCTTTCAGCCTCGCAGCAACATACCAAGTCGCAACTTGATCATTCCCAAGATACCAGCAATGCTTGACACTCTCTTTCCTCCCAGTAATGCCCCATCGTTCAAACGTAGGTCGCCAGTCGGACGGTCCACTACCAGTGTTGGCGCAGACGGAGTCGAAGGCGATGTGAAGGCGTAATGCGACGCTGAAGCATGGACGTTGATGTCCCGGAAAGGAAGGGAAGCCATGATGGCGATAAATCTTAACTAAACGCAGCTAGATTTGGGTTGTTCTGTCTGCTAATTCCTTCATGCAATTGTAGAGCGTTGCTTGCTTGTTAGACGGGGAGCTTCGAATTCCTGGCTTGTTGTCTTCAAGCTCGAAGCCTCGTCTGGCCGTCACAAATTAAACAAGGCGGCTATCAACGAGGGGTGAGCTTAGAGTCTCGGCAGGGTATCCATAACCACATGGCTGTGCTCAATATTTCAAGGAAAGCAAGGGATCCTGTATCATAAGATAGTACTTTGAAGCCATCACCTATTACGGATAATTGAATCGAATTAGTCAATCTTCTAGAAAATGAAGAAACTTACTTGCGAAGAAAAATGGTAAACTTGCCAGAACCAGACTTCGTTGTCAATTCCTGGGCTGTCTGGGCTGTGGAAAGAAACTGGCAGAGCACGAATTAACACTGTACTCTCCAGACTATCCATTTATATTTTCTGGCTGGATCCTTAAGCATCGTTAACTTTGTTGTCCCACAAGACTGTCCTAGAATCTCTATCGACTCCCCCAATCACTCCCTGTCTAGTTCGTGAATCTTGGGTCAGGCTCGTGAAGGAAGATACTCCGTACACTCCTTATTGATATCAGCCGTGGCTTTATCTGATTACGCAGGGTGGCTTGACCCTCATCACGTGGATACATCCAAGCTTCCCCATTGCGGCGAGCCTTCCTTCCCACCCATCGAAACATCGTCACACGGAATCTCAGCACCTTCCAAACAGAACAACTTTGCCCTAACCTTCCCGAACTCACTGACATATCTCAACCCTTCCGAGCTCTTGTGCCAGCTTGTCCACGCGATCTCCGAAACTCCTTTGATCCTACGAATAACCTCAAGCTCGTTCCGACATGGCTACTCGAGGCCCAACAGGCACCCGCGGTGGGAACAACCGATTTGCGCAATTCAAGCTGGTGTTACTGGGTATGCATTCTGTTCCGGAAATTCATGAAAATATTCTAATATGATTTCCAGGAGAATCTGCGGTCGGAAAGGTGCGCTTGGGAGTATTCTAAGCCCGGCTTCAAAGCTAACAGCTGTACAGAGTTCGCTGGTACTCCGGTTCGTCAAGGTTAGTTGTTATTTACCTGGCACGTCTTCGGTCGATATCTAATAATGAACGTAGGATCAATTCGATGATTTCAGAGAGTCCACGATCGGCGCAGCATTCCTTACCCAGACAATATCGCTCGACGATAATACCACTGTGAAATTTGAGATATGGGATACCGCCGGACAAGAGAGATACAAGTCGCTTGCACCTATGTACTACCGAAATGCAAACTGTGCCGTTGTGGTCTACGATATTACACAAGCTGTAAGTATTCATGCGGGTAGATTATACGGAGTTCGGCTGACGTAGTTGGCACAGTCCTCGTTGGATAAGGCGAAGCAGTGGGTGAAGGAACTTCAAAGACAGGCAAACGAAAACATCATCATTGCTCTAGCTGGTAACAAACTCGATCTGGTTACTAGTCAACCCGACAAGCGTGCCATCAGCACAGCAGATGCCGAGGCATATGCAAAGGAGGCCGGACTTCTATTCTTCGAGACTTCAGCAAAGACATCAGAGAACGTCCGGGAATTATTCACATCGATCGCAAAGAAGCTTCCATTAGACCAAGCAGGCCCAAGGAATCCAAGATCTGGTAAACGAGGAGGAGTAGAGTTGAGACCAGAAAATCCATCTACGCAAGGACAGGGCCCTTGTGCATGTTAGAGAATGACAACCAAGTCGAGTCGTAGCGAAGGAAGCATACGGCCTATGGCCACGGGGAATTTCCACCATTCAGGGTTCGACGGTCACCACAGTCTACCGCCTCCATCGTCTTTTCCAACGAAATTGCCAGGTTGCGATCGAGGTTCATAGATGAGGTCACTGGGACCATTTGCGAGAGCAGTCTTTAATACCTTCATGTGTCTTAGTTTTTCGTAGCAGGGTTGGTTTCGGCAGGATTTTCCTGCAAGGCGTGATGGATTTCTCTATTGAATCGTTCTGCAGCATTTTGGGTGTAAGATATGCAATAGAACACATTCAATGATATTATGGAAAGCAAATAACTGTTGGCATCTTTAGGATGTGACGAACTAATAACAATGATTGATTTTGTGAGACTACAACGAACTGCATTGAAAGGTTGGTTTTTAAGCCCGATTGTCAGTTGTTTGGCTTGGATTAGAAGTTGAACCACCACCCTTCCCTCTCTCTCACAGCCTTGCTGGGAAGGCGGCTGCATCATCGGGCTTGGCACAAGCTTGTGAGCTCGCTCCCAAAAGAATCCTGCCAACAACCACGCGCCGTCAACATCACAACCACAACAAATCTCTGTCGCTCAACGCAGCCCGTCATGCTGCGCGCTTCACTTCGGTCGTCGAGGACCTTTGGTTACAAGTCCAATGTAGCCAGCGCCGGACGTCAATGGCAGGCGATACAGTCAACTCGGGTGTCTTCGGGAGGTGTGGTGAGAGCTTCCAATTCCCAAATAATGTCAATTGGCGATCAGACAGGATACTGACTATTAATTCTGCATATAGAGAGGATATGCCGATGGAAATAAAGCTAGTATCGCAGATTCTAAACCCATAGTTCTTCCTGGATCCCGCAGCGACAGCACCTCTGAACCACTTCCACCTGGAGCCGTTCCACCGACACTTTATACACCACCATCTGCGAAGACAAATACACCAGTTGGTTCTACTATCGCTCCTCCAAATGTCCCTGTTAGTGGTACAGCACCAGCAGCTGCAACTCCTCCCCCACCTCCACCACCTAAACCGAAGCGCAAATTCTTCCGGAAGTTCTTTACAACCATCTTCCTTCTCTCTTCCCTTGGATTTGCTGGAGGTGTATACTACAGCAGAGTGAACGACAACTTCCACGATTTCTTCACCGAATATGTGCCATTTGGAGAGGAAGCAGTGCTGTACTTCGAGGAGAGGGAATTCCGCAAGCGTTTCCCGAGGATCGCAGGCCGTGCTGGAACCCCTCCTAGAGATACTGGAGAGTCAATCAAAATCCCTAGTCAGAGTGGAGTCTCCTGGAAGGTTTCTGAGGACACGAAGCCCGCAGCTGGGAGACACGCCAATGCTACGAAGCCCGATGCACCCAAGCCAAAGGAGGCCTTACAGACTCCTCAGGAAACGAAGCCAGAGGAGCAGGTCAAGGCTGTGGAAGCTGCTAAGAAAGGGGCCGATCCCCCAGCTCCCAAAGCTGCTTTGCCGAAATCACCAGAGTCACAACCTCCTGCCAAGCCAGGACACCCGGTTAGCGCAGCACCAACGACAACAGCAAAGGGAGCTTCGTTCACTCCTCCTGAGGTCGATCAGCCATCAAAATTCCCACCTGAGATCACTCGAATTGACCCAATCAACGTTCAGGATGCAAAGGAGCCTCTTGTCCAGGACTTGGTCAAGATCATCAACGACATTATCACAGTCGTGAATGCAGATAACGCCGATTCGAAATTCTCAGGTGCTATTGGAAAGGCCAAGCAGGAAATCAGCAAAGTTGGGTCAAAAATCAAGGCACTCAAGGATGCTGCTGAGAAGGATGCTGAGGCTAAAGTCAAGGCTGAGAAGGCAGACTTTGACCGAGCGGCGAAGGAGCTCATCCGAAGAGTTGAGGCTGAGATGCAGACTCAACAATCACAATGGCAAGAAGAATACCAGACTGAACGAGAGAAAATCCAGCAAACCTACGAGCAGAAACTGAAGACCGAAGTCCAAACTGCGAATGAGGTCAATGAGCAGCGTCTCCGCAACAGCCTCCTCGAGCAAGCCGTTGAAATGAAGCGTAAATTCATGGAGGAGCTTCAACAACGTGTAGAGGAAGAACGAAACGGCCGTCTCGGCAAACTTTCTGACCTCACCAACACTGTTAACGAGCTCGAGAAGTTGACCACTGACTGGAACTCCGTCGTGGACGCAAACCTGAAGACCCAACACCTTCACGTTGCCGTCGAGGCCGTTCGTGCCAACCTCGAGAAGAGCCAAGTTCCCCGACCCTTCATCAAGGAACTTGCTGCTCTTAAGGAAATTGCCTCGGACGACGCTGTAGTCAATGCCGCAATCGCATCAATCAACCCTACTGCATATCAGAAGGGCATCCCATCTTCCGCACAACTCATCGACCGCTTCCGTCGTGTAGCCGGCGAGGTCCGAAAAGCCTCTCTCCTTCCTGAAGATGCTGGTGTCGCTAGTCACGCCTCCAGCTACGTCTTGAGCAAGCTCCTTTTCAAGAAGAAGGGTCTTGCTACTGGTGATGATGTCGAGAGTATCTTGACGCGGACAGAGACTTTCCTAGAAGAGGGCGATCTGGATGCTGCTGCTAGAGAGATGAATGGGCTTCAGGGGTGGGCGAAGACGCTAAGTAGGGATTGGTTGGGTGAGGTTAGGAAGGCGCTGGAGGTACAGCAAGCTTTGGACGTAAGTCTTCCTCATATACTCATTCCCATTCCCCCTTTCCAACTTGAGTACATGCCTTATCGAGAAAGTCTGCTAATTATCTCACAGGTAATCGCCACCGAAGCCCGCCTGCAGAGCTTGAGAGTCGAGTAGAGGCACAATACCTTTCCTTTGTACATGCATGAATGAAGGAGTGAACATGGAAGGTGAGAAGTAAGGCGCGCGGCATATAGCTGTTGAGCCTGCTAGACTTTGTATGAGGTACAAAAATTAGATATGTAACTTTAGTCTACATCTTGTGCTTCTGCTGCCGTTGTGACTTCTTCCCATGCTTTTGGCTAGTTTGACATACTAGCTGGAATCCATCGTTTATTTGCAGTAGGATGAGCAGGGGGCAGTTGTGGTTGTTTAGGAGGTGGAAGGGCAGATTATCTGTCTTGTTGATGGTGTACTTTAGATATTGGAGCTACCCTTGATCCCCTATGTAGTGCAGCAATCTCAACGCAATCGAGTAATCGCGGGCAAGTGCCAATTTCTTGCATCTATGGTATGCAAATCCAAATTCGAATTTACACATACTTGTCTACTGTCTGAGTTTGCTCAATGTTTCAGTTTCAGCTGTTCTCTGCCTGCTTTATTCTCTACTCTGTTCTCCAAGCCCAGCTGTCCACCAACCTTGTGTGTCTGCTAGACTCTTAGGTCCGTTGTTTCTCTTTTTGGAGTACTTTGTGGCGCAATCTATCAATTAGTATGTTGATGTGAAGGGGAGAGGAGGCGGGGGTAGTTGGCTGTTGCAGAATCTGTAAGATACTTTTTTCGTGCTGCTGTGGCTTAGGGTTGTAGTACGCAAAAGCCTCTTTTGATTTGTCAGGTGAGTAGAAGAGTAAGGGGAATAATGTGTGTGAGCGAGTGTGTCGTTGTCGGAGCTAGTTCGAGTATTTGGTATTGTTGGCTTGAATGAGGGCCGAAAGTGGGTGCGTGCTTGGAGAGGAGTGGGAGGTAAGATATGGAGATGTCGGCATTGATGGCGATGTTCGAAAAGCATAGCGAAGAAGAAAAATGGTGGTGTTCGCGGTTTTGACAGGCTGGTCGGCTCTGATCTATTTGAAACTGGTGGTGCTTTGAGTGAGGTGGCTGACTGTTCGTTGTGATTGTTGATTGTGTGCTATGGTGTAAGTGTCGCTGAGGATAGATGTGTATGAGGTATTGGGTGTTGCAGGGCAAGTTGCTGAGAACTTGGCGTGATCGAGGAAGTCCGCGATGGTAAAGATCTTCACTTCTGGTGAGAACTTAGAATTAAGACGCTGCTCTTGGGGTGATGATGTTGATGTTCATATGGAGAGAGGCTTTGTTATGGAGCGGGTAGCGTTGACGGCTTCGCTGGCTAGGTCTGTTCATAATGATGCTGGGAGTTCTGGTATGCTGAGCAGTATTGCTGACGGTGCGTGTCAGCAGACTGTCGTTGGAGATTTTGTAATTCTTTTGGACTCGTTACGAGGATCTGAGTGTAACTATCTGGGCAGTATTTGGAATGCTGTTGTTGACGATGAGAGCTTGAGTGCAGAACCAGTCAAGTTAGTGGCTTTAGTCGACCGGTCTGCTCGAAAACCGCGTCTGGAGTGGTGGCATAGATTATAACGTCGCTGAGAGTAGAGCTGAGGAGATTCATATCTATGAGCAAACTATTCAGGGGTTGTTGACCTTCTCAGATATTCGTATCTTGTGAGGATCGAGGTCGGGGACGTCAATTATCTCGCAATGGAGAATTTGAAAGGCACAAAAGGTGCCGGCCTTGTCCAGGAGGCGTGTCGCACGGAAGCAGTTCAATATCGTGATGTTTTCTTGGGAAGCTTACTTTGGCTTGCGCATTGGGGTGCGTGACGAATGTAATTGATACTGAATTAATCTGGTGGAGGGAGAGAGTATTTCTAGGGTTGCGGAATGCCATGTTTTGGCCTTCCACCACAACCGTGCAGCATATATCGTGAGTCTAGATTGACACCTTACGTATCAAATTAAGGATGACTTGTAGAGGGAGAGCGGCTTCTTCTCCTTGACGGTGAGTAAGGTACGAGACTGCTGCTAGCTGCGATCAGACGCTAGAATAGCTTGTGCTCCATGTTAACATCACTCATACCGATGGATTGCAGTCTCGATCCTTCGCCTCGAGTCGTTCGGCAATCATGGGTTGGAGATATTGCGAAGGCTGTATGCATTGAGATGCTGAGTTCGCGACCTACCTGTTTGCTGCGGATATTCCACTCAGACTACTCGAATGATGTTTCTGCGAATCCTCTGCGATGCTCGTGCATGCAATCCGCCTGGTGAAACAGACCATACAAACTTTTGTGAAGTCAGACTCGCTCAAATCCGACTGAAGAAGTAAGCTTGTAAGATGACCAAGAGACAACTCTTGAGGAAATACATCACGCTAGCGAAGCTCGTAGACTCACAGAACCTCGCAACTTTGGTGCTGTTGCGAGTCTTGAGCCTCGGTTGTGCGATGTCGATTAACACAACTCGATCTCATTTCGCAAAGCCATGGCGAAGAGAGAGTATGAGGGAATTGGGGTCTTGGAGAGCATTTCGCGTGATGTGGTACTTTTGTCGTTTGTACGCCCTTGCTCACCTCTGCCAAGGGCGGCAAAGTTGAGGATATCCGTATACGGAAGGAGAGTCGTTGAAGCAGCGCGAGTTTAGCGAGAAAGAAGACAGTACCCCGAAAATGGAAGCTCAGAGTGTAAGACATCTTGGAATCTTGGTATGGAGCCACTTGTGACAGGTGCATGTACCGTGCCGCCTTGGGTCGGGGACATGGTGGACGCCATCTGCAATCGAAGGCTGATGGAAGTTGTGGAAGTGGCTTTCCAGCTTGGCAGTTGGATGTTGCTCGTGTATGGTTGTCTGATTGCGATGGCTGTGGCGAATGATCTCGAGTTCTGCAGTCCTCGAGGATCTCGGTCTTGTTTGGAAGGAGGTGAGCAGTCACCCGTTTGGTCAGTCGATCCGGCTAGATATCTGCAGCTCAAAAAGCCATGATCAGATCGATTGATCGATATGCATACCGGCCTGTCAAGGCATTGGACTGCTGGATGACCGATCCAAAGAGGAGCATGCTAGGCAAGAGCAAATTGGTATCTTTCAATCTAGACTAGACAACATACCTTGCGATACTGCTCGTAACTGCTTAGTACGGAGCTTCAAGTCATATGTGCATGTTGTGACACAGCAGAGTCCTCATTTGCTGGACGGAGTACCAGCTGAGTAGCTGTACTTCGCAGTACGGGCAGATGGTATGACACGTTCGTGACAGCGCAACACACATCCCAAGATCTCCGGGGCTTAGAATGACAGGATACAATTATTCAAACTCTTGAAGAATCTCACCGACGTCCGAGGATTGTGAAAAGAGGTGGAGAGCCAACCCGAGCTGGCGGATCTGAGCCTCGGCTAACATGCCGACAGTAAACATGTTCGTTGAAGTCTTTTCAACCCTGTTAGAAAACTCGACTGGCCTAGCGGAAGTTAGATGTTTCGGCCGACATTGAAGCCTTTGCCACCAGGCTTTTCCATGAAGTCTCCATTTGCCAAGCGGCTACCTACAATTGGAAGGAGGTAGCCTCACTCGGTGTTTCTTGGTCGCTTATTAGTCACTACCCGAGGAAGCGGCAATAGAGGGGCAGAGGTAGGCGGCATTCGCCAGCCACTTGTTATTCTGCAATTGTTCCTTTGTCAGTTTCGATGAACGTCAACAAAGTTTGCGCAATGCTCCTTGACTTACGAGGACACTCGCGCTTTGCGATCGTCTCTTCTATGTTAGCTTAGACAATGTTGTGTTTCGGGGAGCCCTTCTGATCCATGACAAGGTCTGCATCAATACAACCTAGATGTACAACCTAGATGAATGCTCACCTGCAGGCTGCATGGGGCCATGGGCATTTCTTCCGGCATCCTCATTCTCACCCAAGAAGATGGATCTCCAAGAGTATCCACAGTCTGGCTCGACTCCTCGAGAACCAAGCACCAGCCAATATTTGCTCAGTGTTCAAATCCTTGTCCGAATAGGCTCATTTCCAGGATACGATCCTACTCGACCCCACCGAGGACAGGGCCTAGGGATTGGCAGAATGCTTGCTCGTTCCCACACAGTTAGAGTAGATGCAGTCGCCAGATCGCGAAGCTAGCAGCGCAAATGTTGCAGTATTTGCATCTCAACTGCAACACCAACCGGTGCAATACCGACTATCATCGTTATCTAGAGGCACAGCAATATTGCCAACAATGCTCCGAGGCGTGGCAAGATTGTGGCAATCACACAATGAGCGATAGAGATCTTCCTGAAAACACGAAATATTAGGCAAAATCTGTCATGTGCAAAGGGGGGGTCAGGGAGCGGGCTTATCTCACCATTTCGCGACACCAGTCAGAGCTTCTCTTGCCTTGGCGACTAGGATAATATCCCGCTACTTTGGGCATTCAGTCCGACTCCAACAAGTCTTGGAAGCGGACTTGCAAGCATCAAGATTGCAGCTCTTTGATTTAATATGCGGAAATATTGCATGATACGCGACTTCAATGATCGGCTGAACGAATCAATGCGCGCTGGGGACGGCGAATAAACCTTGTTCTGGAGCTGAAGGGGGGATGGAAAGGCTGGGCCAGTAACAAGAAGTGCCACAACGCCTTCCACAACGTTGTGGGATGCTTAATTACCTTGGCGGCCGGAGGAGGCAGGTGGATATCGTAGAAGGTGAAAAAGAATGTTCGAAAAGCCGTCGAAGAAGCCCAGTCGCTCTCGTGAGCGCACTCATCGTGATTGTGGCGACGTCTTGGCAGTTGTTGGCACTCGAACGAGGCAGGTCGGCGCTGGGATAAGATATGCAAGTGGCAGGTCAAGCACTAGAGCGGTAGAAGATGGTGAGAGCTGGAGTGCCAGATAGCGAGAAGATCGCTGTCTTGAACTCTCGTGTGACGGTAGGGATTCTGCTTGGCGGTCGATTCAGGCAGGTAGAAATAGTGGTGATAAGGCGATAGACGATCACTGGCGCCAAGAATGGATGCAACAATCTATCCGACCCCTGAAGACCAGATATATGCTTTTCAAGCATGAGGCTATAAGTGAGGACCGCAACCCCGCGAAAAGGATTACTTGCTACGTCCCTTAACGACGCGACTCGACGACCACAACAGACGATTCACGATGGAGTCCGAAAAGGTAGCCTATGCGACTTCTCAGCCTGACTCTCAGGAGCGGGATGTCGACAAGAAGACCTACTCGGTAGATGTCACCGACAACGAACATGACCAGAACTATGAGGACCCTCACGCCGTTCTCGATAACAAATTCCCTTTCCCAAAGCTTCATGGCCTACCGGAAGAAGGCAGCCAAATCACTCTCCGTGCTCTGCTCATCGGATGCTGCTTGGGTGCGGTCGTGTCTGCGTCCAACATCTACTTGGGACTCAAGACCGGATGGACGTTTGGTGCTTCGCTCTTCGGTTCAATTCTCGGTTTCGCCATCCTCAAGCCAATCTCCAAGGTTGCTCCGAAATATCTCTTCGGAGGATATTTTGGTCCAAAGGTAATGTGATTCGAAGAGCTTTCGTTGTTTCTCTCGCTGACTCGAACTTCGCAGGAAAATGTCACCATACAGTCCTCTGCGACTGCTGCTGGTGGATTGGGTATAATCTTCGTTGGTGCCATTCCCGCAAGTACGTACCATTGAACCGCTTGATTTCCCACTCAGTCTGTTCGGAGCACTAACTACTTCCCCTTCCAGTGTACCAAATGGGCCTTCTCTCCAAAAAGCCGCAAGATGATTTTGGAAAGCTGATTACTTTCTCCTTGTGCACCGCATACTACGGACTCTTTTTTGCAATTGCGCTCAGGAAATTTTACATCCTCAAGCTGAAGCTCATCTTTCCGTCGCCAACCGCCGTTGCTTACACCATTCGTGCACTCCATGCAGGTGGAGCAGAGGGTGAGAAAGCGGCTGCCAGGAAAGCGAAAGTTCTCGCTGTCTCCTTTGCCAGTGCCGTGATCCTGCGAGTTGTTTCGATGTACGCCCCTGGCATCCTATGGGATCACCACGTCTTCTGGTGGTTGTACACTTGGGGCTGGAAGGGCGTCATCAGCATTGTCTCATGGGGCTGGTTTTTCGAGTATACCCCAGCTTTCCTTGGAGCTGGTATCCTTTCCGGAATGAACGCTTCCTTGTCTTTCTTCCTCGGCGATGTCCTCGCATGGGCTATCATCGGTCCAGCCACAGTCAAGCAAGGCATCACTTTCGGAGCGGCGGGTTCTGAGACTATCCCAGGCTTGAGGAGCTACAATAGCTTGAGCATCCCAACAGGATTCTCTTCGCAAAAACATCACCCTTCGCCCCGATACTGGAACTTGTGGATCGGAGTCATGGTCATGCTCTGCGCATCCTTTGCTGAGGTTGCGATGAACTCGCCAATGATGTACCGCGGCATGAAGAGAGCCTTCTTGGAAACTGCCGAGAAGTTTCCAAGGACTCGTGCCTTCGCCGAGAAGCATCGCCAGGGTGAAGAAGATTCAATCGACCCATCCCCGAAGGAAGAGCAAGTTCCAATCTGGGCTTGGTCAACTGGTCTTGTTTGTGCCATTGCAGTCTCGATGATTGTGCTCGCCCTCCAATACAGCGTCAACCCTGGCCTTACAATCCTTGCCGTCATCCTCGCCTTCATTTTCTCCTTCATTGCGGCGCAATCGGCAGGAGCTACTGATATCAACCCAGTGTCGACTTGCGCCAAGGCTTCTCAACTCGTTCTTGGTGGTGTCACCCAAGGACAGGGCCTCCACGGTGATAAGGCATTGACCATCAATATGACTGCCGGTATTGTTGCAGGTGGCGCAGCCGCGCAGTCTGTCGACATGTTGGGAGATTTGCGAACTGGTTACCTATTGTCTGCTTCTCCATACGCTCAATTTATCGCCCAGGCCGTTGGTTCATTTTTCAGCATCTTCCTTTGCACCGGCTTCTTCGTCCTCTTCTCGAACGCTTACCCCTGCATCATTGATGGTGGATGGGACGATGCTATCGACGGGAAGTGCCAGTAAGTATTGCGAGATCCTTGTCCCTCTTGGACGTGTCGAGAAAAGTCGAGGCTAACTCAGTGGCCAGATTCGGTATTCCTTCGGTCTTTGCTTGGAAGGCTGTCGCAGAGGCTGTCACCTCTACTGAATTCCCTGTTCCAAACTCCTCAGCCATCACGGCGCTCTGCTTGGGAATATTAGCCATCGTCATGGTTGTTTCCAAATATACATGGAGTGAGTGCTCACAAACAATCCAACTTTCGCTCAGAATGTTAACATCCAGCTAGTCCCAACCAAGTACCACCGTTACATCCCCAACATGAACGCTGTCGGTCTTGCATTCACCCTCCCTCAAACTCAATACGCCACCGCCATGGCTACCGGTGCCATCCTCTCCAAGATCTGGCTCAAGAAGAGCCCAAGTACCTGGAACGAATACGCCTACTCTATCGCCGCCGGTGCTTGCGCTGGAGAAGGTATTGGAGGTGTCATCAACGCCCTCTTCCAGGTTGTCGGTATCTCTGGTGACAAGTATGGGTCTGCAGTTGCTTGCCCGGACCATGCGTACTGTGGTTAAGCCAATCCAGTAGAAGTGATTTGCTGGTGCTCGAAGGCGAATTGAAGGGACGGAATGTAGAAAGTTAATGAAGGATGACCGAAATGTTTGAGTAGAATACCCGTCGTACGTGGACATAATAATAAACATCATTCGTTTTCACATCAGAAATAAGCCGGTGCAAAGCCAGTCCGTGGTACGTTTTCCTCGTTGCCTTATGCCAAGTCTTGCGGGTCTTTGCTCGGAGCTTCATTTCGTTTTGTCGAATACAATCGTCATGCGTAGATCTTCAATTGGTGTTGCGTGGTATCGTTGCCTAGCATGGCACCATGAATGTCCATTTTCAGGCTGTCACGAGCTGACGAGTCCTTCCTGTCATTTCGTTGATTCTTCCTCCGACACTTCGTGGAATCATTTTAGATTCGAGGCAGGAATAATAACTAGGACTGAGAAAAGAACACAAAAAATTAAACAAAATTTTCGAATGAAATTTAGTGAAGTTGTCTCCTTCTACATCGAGCATAGAGGGGGTAGCGCTGACATATCGAGAGAAGGAAGTCTCGATCCGGTGGCTCGGCACCACCATCAACAGATCCGAAGCCAGGGAACCTTGTATTATAAACTAACTATCGCATCTAATCAATTCCCTAGTGGAATGACCCATAACCTCGTAACATTGACGCGAATCGAGACGCCTGATTGTCGCGTGAAATGTGGCGTACCCACCATTCGCGGGTGTCTGAGATCAGTGAAGAACTGCTCGCTTAACATTTGGCAACAACACAGGATCCGGCAGGGCTACTTTTCCGCTCAGAATTTAAATAAAACTCATTCATGGTTTACAAGACGAAGATATCACTGCACTACTACTGAGGTGAAGAGTAAGCCCGTTGTTCGTCCAGCCTTACATATCAGCAAGTCTATTGTGGCGATATTTCCAGGCTGATTTCCTGCGAGTAAGAAGCGTTCAATCACCAAATATGGAAGTTGACATGAATGTACTCGTATATCGACTCTTCCGGTCCATCAAGAATGGATTTCGAGTGAGATCCTCTGACGGTCACCTGTGATCAAAAAACCCTCGAAAACACAAGCCGAACAAGTGGAGTGAACACGGTACGTGAATTCGCGTTCCCCGTGAGCCACATGGTCGATTCAAACCATCGTGATATCAGCTCTAGGTGGTATATAAGACGAGGCTTTCTCGACTTCCCCGTCCTAAAACTCAAACCAATACAGCTCCCACTCTCACATCTGCATCCGGTCCAAAAAGAAAATCAACTTTGCAACAAAATTTCTAATAAAAGACATTAACATCATGCTGCTCTACAACTTGCTTCTCACCTTCGCCTTGGCCGTCGCTGCCACAGCATTCCTCGTTCCAGTTGGACAACCCGATGGTCTCTACATATTACGTTGATGCTGCTGGCCGAGAGATTCACCACCTCTTGAACGTCATCGTCACCAATGAGAGAAGCGCACCCGACATCGAGGCCAAGGACAAATGGCCCAACACCGATCTCACTCCAATGCCACGCCCAAAGCGCTGATGTGGATGTGGGTAAGTGCTCATTACATATCTCTTTCTGTAAGCCACACTAACTTGAAGTAGCTTCAACATGAATCATGCTGGTTGCGATGCAGCTGTTGCCAACTTGAGAAGCCAGGTATGAGTTTCAACTTCTGCTTCTCGATAATCCAAACCTATTTCTGGCAATATATTGAGCCAAGCATCAGAACCCGCGTCCGAGGAAAGGCTGCCTAAATTGCCATTCACGACGGCGTGGTAAGTCTCGAATCAATTGCCCACATACCTGCCTTGATTGACCAAGAGACGCAGGTTGACTTTCTCTGCAATTGGGTTCCAGAGGAATGGCGCATTGCCGCAGACAATTACGATCACTTTCGCATATCTCTCGTCTGGCACTCTAGAGATTGTGGCAACTACGTAGCTGTGACGGTCGAGGAAGAAGAAGGTGGTCCCAGATATGGCTACATGATTCACCGACCTGCCCTCGACTCCTGCGGCACAGCCATGTTGTCGAAGAAAGAGTCTTGCTGAGCGAGTTACTCAATCTTCTTCCATGGTTCTGAGTGTTTGGGATGACGGGAATGTGGAGAAAAGTGCGAGAACTTGGAGAACAGCTGATACATTGCGTGGTATTGCATCCCTCTCAGGTGAGCCTGGGCTTCATGACATTACAGTTTATTGCCTCGATACATGCCCACTTGCTCTTGCTTCTTTGACAACACATGGAATTTTACAAAGTTACAAAGATTCTCCACGAGTTTAGTGGTAATTGAGAAAACCATACATGCACGCCTAGCATTAAAAACCCGCTTTTGTTTACTTCGCGATGCCATTTGCCGCATCTCATCACAACCGCGGGGCACATCCAAAACGAATCTTATAGCACATCATATTCAAGTGTGATACTTGTGCCCGTGACATCCGCCATAATGATATATTTTTGTGTTAGTTCTTTTCTTTTGCGAGATATGGCGTCCAATTATCTCAGCCGCAATGTAACTGCATATAGACTTCGCCCGGCTACAGTCGGTTGGGCACCAGCCTCGTCTCAGTGCAACCTCACGCATTATCGGGCAGCGATAATTCTGTTCTTTAGCATTTCAAAATGCAAATATTGTAACATCTTCCTTCTCTGCATCTTTGCATTACATTTAATCAATCATTGCCAGCTGCCGACTGCGGAGAAGAAGGGTGCAGAACTTCAACTCCAGCATCAGGCCAAATACTTGAAGATCTCACCACAGCTCAAATAAACTCATCCAGCCTTGTTGAAAAGCTGCTTCAGCTCCCACCAATAGATCTCAGGATGTCGTACTATTATGGTTCGTCTAGCTTTGCCGCGAGCGTTTGGCAGCCCGCTTATGACGACGAACCTTCGTACGATTACGATGAAAGCGACTCTGACGAGTTTTCTCCTCAAGGAAGTGCAGAATCTTCAGAGGAAGAAGACTCCGAAGATCAGTCCGAATCGGAAGACGAAGGCCCTTCTGATGCAGACTCGTCCTCCGGCAGCCACACCCTCTACATACTGGTTTTCATGCAACCATTCCCCGGCTATCATTGGAGCATCTATCTTCACCCTCCAGGAGATACCATGGGTGAGAGCCACGACGTGGCGCTCCTTTTGGACTCCCATACCTGGGAGAGAAAGACTCGATTGATTGACTTCATCACCGACGATAGGCTGGTATGGGATACTGGCATGACGGCAGAGAGATACCTTGAGAGAACTGAGATTGGAGATGTTGAGGACGTGGAGGAATTTGAGAGGGTGATGGAAGATACACCAGTGCCGGAGGGGGTGGGTCCGGATGAGAATTGTCAGGCTTGGGTGTGGAATGTAATAAGGAACGCGGTGGACGAAGGTGTTATCGGGGAGGAAGCGCTTGCTAGGTTGAGGACTGTCCGAAGTGTTTGAAGCGGGGTTGCAGCTTATTCTTGAGTCTGGTATCGCCAATTTGCTGTTGGACTATACTCATTCTTCCAGTATCATCAAATATACCTCTCTAGCGAGATAAGAGCGGATTATTTACATTCGTGACCTGTAACCGAGCTTCCGCCTAGAAGATCAGCGAAAACAACCCTCTCTACCGCTCACTATTACATGGCCCAAAATTTCGGTGACAGTCAATCGTGTTTTCAAATTCTTACGATGACTTTTCCCCTTGCGCGCCTGCTCAGAACCATCTCATAAGCCTGCCCATATGTTAGCAACTTTCAGGATGTAGAAGGTCAAATCCTACCTTCAAAGCATCAACCAAATCCCAGCATGAATCGATGGGGACTCTGAGCTTTCCCTCTTCAACGAGATGCGCCAGTCTTTGTATCTCTTCAAGAGTCGAAGTAGCTGCCACTTGAATGTATGGCCTATTTGGTCCACCAAGAAATCGCGGCCAGAGAAAATTGCTCGCCATCTGGCCAAGGCTGTAGAAAATGGCACCCATGGAATATTTAGGCATCGCAGGACCTACACTGATGTACGTTTTCTCAGGCTTCAGATATCCTTCGCAGTTGTGGAATATCTCTTGAACACCGAATGCGTCCATGACTACGTCAAACTTGTCGTTGCCAAATTCCGTCGCTAAGAATTTGTGGACAGGAGTGTTCTCCTGGTAATCAATGACCTAAGTCACATCAGCCAAAAAATGTATCTCAAATATCAGATGAACGTACCTCATCGGCTCCAAGACCTTTGACCATCTCAATATTTGCCTTCGAACAAATTGCAATAATCTTTCCGCTTTTTCCCACAGCCGACTTCGCCATCTGGACAGCCATCGATCCAATACCTCCACTGGCCCCATTGATCAAAACTGTCATACCCTCTTGCAACTTAGCAGCCTCGACCAAAGCCAGAGCCGTGCATCCCGCAACTGGTAATCCGGCCGCCTCTTCAAGAGACATATTTTCTGGCTTGACGCAAACATTCTCGGCATCCAATACCACAAACTCTGCCAACGATCCCTTCCCACCACGAATATGAGCGCCTACTGGAACCGATCCAAACACTTCTGTACCTACATTCAAACTCTTGGTCTCTGAGATGTATTGATTGACTTGCACAATTGTGCCTGCGAAATCCATTTCTGGAATTGCCGGCTTAGCTCGGAAGATCATGGGACATATTTGCATCATGATTGATCCTCCAGGGTTGAGAGCAGCATGGCTGATTCTAACGACCACTTCGTCTCCAGTAGGCGGATCTGGAGCTGGAACGTCATGCGATAATATGAGGACTTTCTCTGGTGATCCCTTCGAGGTGTGAACCCATGCTTTCATCGTCTTTGGGTAGGTGGATGGCGCGGGGTCATTCGCGGTGCCCGGTGAAGCCATATCGATGTAAACAAGTCACAATGATTTAAAAATGTAGTGGTTGAGGTGTTTGGTCAGATCCTTAGGAGCGATGCAGAAGCATGATTCTCAACTTGTATCTGGCTATATTTTGTTGTGTACGATGCTGCCTTGTCGCCAAGTGACCCGTTTTTGAGCGGGTTTTCAGCTCCCCGCCCAGGGCGGAAGATACGAGTCTTGGTTGTGTGGCTTGCAGCCATCCAGATTCGACCCAATCAAAACATTGAGCCGAGGGCGTGTGATTGGACGAATCCGGTACATGTTTGCCCGTATTACTCGCTTCTCTGCAAGGCTTCGGCGCAGCCTCTCGGTAATGCTTCGCTGCTGTGACTTCAGATCAACAAGAACGTTTGTCTTTCTCCGAAGTGCATGCTTAAATCAGGTTAGACCGACGAGGTTTCAGTCCGTAGCGAAACGAGACAAACTTTTACTCTCCCTCTCGAGACCGGAGCTTCAGTACCCGAAGGCGATCACTCTCTCAGTGACAATGAAAATGCACTACTTACAGGTTTGAAAGGTGACTGAATGAGCCTTTGTCGGTATTGTCACCTCGTGCCTGTTGACTTCCAGCTAGACAAGATTAAGCGAACAGAGATTCGCCAAGTTTCCATTGTCAGGTGGGCTGCGTAATTTCCACACCTACGAAGGTTCTGCTGTTGAAACACAGATTTGTAAGTGACGAAATGTTGAAGATATACGTTCAGAGTCAACAGTACGTACATACTTACTAAAGTTCCTCTGAGTAATCCGCTAGTGAGTCATCAACAAAGGTGGGGTAAGATGGTCACAAGCAAATGTCGTGCATTCTGTCTGCAAATGCTCAGCTTGTACAATCTCATCAAAGTACAGTCCCTTATTTGAGATATCAGTCCCTTTTCTGCACAGACATGGCCCCCCAGAACCAGCCAGAACTAGGATGGATCGGTAAGATGCCATCTACCTAGGCAAAACAGAAGAACACTGTAGTAAAACGACTAATATGATCAGGACTCGGTTCCATGGGTCTTAATATGGCCAAGAATCTCCAAAAACATCTCACTTCAATCGGGGCTCCACCATTGAACTTCACCAATCGCACTTTATCACGTGGAGTAACCTTGGTAGAACTTGGCGGGGTACCATGCGCAACCATTGCAGAAGTGATATCGAAATCCAACATCATATTCTCATCTGTAGGGGGCAAGATTCTTGATTCCAAAAATAAGCTGACAACGAGCCAGATCAGTGACGACTCTGTCCTAGACAGCATCGTCTCAGAAATGCTCGCTTGTAGCCTGGCAGACAAGATCGTCGTCGACACTTCGACAGTACATCCAGATACTTCAGTCAGGGCCTCCAAGATTTTGACCGAGGCTGGTGCGACATTTGCTGCTGGTAGGTGCATCCATGTCTCTCGCAGATATGGCTGGCTAACAGAAATAGCTCCTGTATTTGGGGCCTCCCCCGTTGCAGAAGCCGGGCAACTGCTGTTTGTTGTCGCTGGACCAAGCGCAGCCACTGAAGCCATTGCCCCCTATCTGAAAGGAGTAATGGGACGGGAGGTTATCAACCTCGGAGAAGATGTGTCGAAAGCCAGCTTGATGAAGACATCTGGGTACGTCATCCTTTCACATATAAATACTGGACTAAGTGTGTACCATGAAGCAACTTCATTACTGCGGCGATGATGGAAATCGTAGCAGAAGCTCATGTCTTCGCTGAGAAGACCGGACTTGGCAGTGAGGCAATGGAAACACTGATCAAGGAGAACTATGGCCCTCTAGCATACACTATGTCCAGAAGATTGACAACAGGTGTTTATGTCCCAGCAAAAAGCAGGTAAAAGCATCATTTAGGAGAGACTCCAGCTAATAAGAATAGATGAGAAGCCATGGTCCGATCTGAACCTTGCTATCAAGGATGTAGGGCACGGCATTACTGCTGCTGAACAAGCTGGAGCAAAGCTCAAGACCGGAGAAGTAGTCCTTGGACACTTGAAAGAAGCCAGAGAGTATGCAGAGAGTCAAGGAGGAAGGGTAATGGATTCTTCATCCATGTATGGTGTCATTCGGAAGGATGCTGGACTCGATTTTGAGACAGAATTGGTGAAGAAGAGAGATGCGTGAAGGGACGCTTGAAGAGTAGCAGAATGGTAGACCTCTAAGAATTGAATATATCAAACAAACGGATCACCTTTTCGAATTACTGCTACACATTTGTGAGGCCACGAATGTTGAAGTGGGGAGAACTTGAAGAAGAGCTCTTTGCACTAGTCTCGATAAGCAGCCCGCTAAGCCCCTCCTGCTCACCGCTCGGCAGATTGATTGGGCGACCTCGAACTTTTCAAGAAAAGTCAAGTTAATTTTTATGTGAGTTCAGCAATTCCCCCAGCTCAACACCAGCGCCATGGAAATCCACCGTTGTCGATTCGTGCCTTTTCCGCCTTCCACGATCAACGCGCTCGCTTTTTCCCACTCGCACATCTCGAAAGACCAAAAGACTGCCCCTCCAAGACTAGCTGTCGGACGAGCAAATGGAGATATTGAATTATGGAACCCGCTGAGAGGATCCTGGCTGCAGGAGACAATAATACACGGAGGCAAGGACCGGAGTATTGATGGTCTTGTATGGACTCAGGATCCGAATGAGGAGGTCAATGGGAAGTTGATCATTGGGAAATCGAGGCTTTTCAGTGTCGGATATACGACGACAGTCACGGAATGGGACTTGCGGACTGGCAGACCTCTGCGCAATGCAAGCGGGAACCATGGAGAGATTTGGTGTATAGCTGCGCAGCCTGCAGCAACCGGAGCTGCAAGTGGGACCTGGGAAGGGCAGAACTTGATTGCTGGGTGCACTGATGGAGCTTTGGTCTTGTACTCGACAAAGGACGATGACCTTCAATTGCAACGAATTCTGGTTCGGCCTTCTGCGAAAAAGGCCAAAATTATCAGCGTTACGTTTCAAAATCGCAACATTGTTGTCGCAGGCTGTACCGACAGCGTGATTCGTATCTACGATATTCGGACTGGGACATTATTGCGAAGCATGACACTCGGAGCTGGGCCGAAAGGAGGACCGAAAGAGATTATCATATGGTCTGTCAAGGTGCTGAAGGATGGAACTATTGTTTCAGGAGACTCAACTGGAGAATTGAAGATCTGGGATGGGAAGACATACACGCTTAGACAGAGGATAAAATCGCATGAGCAGGATGTGCTCAGTCTTGCTACTAGTGCAGATGGCAGCGCAATCTTCAGTGGTGGTATGGACAGGAGGACAGTCACATATAAGCCAGAAGGGAAAGGAAAGCCTAGATGGGCGGAAGTTACGCATCGAAGGTTTCATAATCATGATGTAAAAGCAATGGCAAGCTTCGAGGGCTGTGGTATGAGTGTGGTCGTGTCTGGAGGTATGTTCGCCGAGTTCTGACTTCGACTTAATTGACACCTGTAGGACCTGATGCATCCCCTATTGTTACCCCTCTTGGACAATTCGGATTCGAAAACCAGCGATCGTTACCTTTCCTTCCACAAGAACTGACAATCGGAAGCTCGTCAAGGAAGAGGCTTATCCTGAGCTGGTGGGACCGAGAAGTACATGTCTGGAGAGTCAACAAGACCGCTGTACCTACGAGCGACGATGATGAGGAGAAGCCAGCAGTAAAGGGCCGCAAGCTGGTTGCCAAAATCTTGATCAAAGGAGAAGCAAATATCACATCTGCCACTCTCAGTACGGATGGCAGTCTTCTTGCAATAGCAACCACAGCAGAGATCAAAGTCTTTCAATTACGTCCAAGATCAGAGGAGGATGGTCTCAGAGTCTCCAAAGTCACCCTTCCAGAGTCTTTCTCCACAGGCGCACGACTCATACAATTCTCCCCAGATGGAAAATGGCTTTCCATAATCCGTCTAGACAGCCACATCCTGCTCTCTCGGATAACATTCGACTCGTACACGTCATCAACCACATTTCACGCCCCCATCTCGAAACTCTCCCGCCTCAACCGCCAGGTGGACAAATTCACGCTTCTTGGCGGCCTTGGGACTTACGACAGAACCATAACTCAAATCGCCTGGTCATCAGACAGTAAGATCATCGCCGTCAGCGACCTCTCCGGCTACATCGATAGCTTCGTTCTCTCCGGCATCGAAGACACGACTCAAGCGCCTCCCGACCCCTCTTCCGCCGCGTCATCCGAATCCGAATCAGACTCCGACTCGGACTCAGAAGACGAGAACTCGCCCTCTTCTCCCAAACTCATCTTCGGTCAGCACTGGACACGCAATCCATCTGCATCTCTCCTACCCAAACTCCCCGCCGCGCCAGTCGTACTGTCGTTCCGTCCTGCAACCCAGAAGCAACTAACGAATGGCATCGTGCCGCATCCCACGAGGAATAATCCCCATCCAGTCTCGCACGACTTACCGAGCGGTGAAGCTCGTTTGTTAGTCGTAACGGCTACATCCGATATCTACGAATTCGATGTTCTGAAAGGTGGATTATCTCCCTGGTCAAGACGGAACCCACCACATGTGTTTCCCGCTACTTACCGCAAGACGCTAGACCAGGCGAAAGGTTGCGTGTGGGATGTTAGCGAGGGGAAGGAAAGGGTGTGGTTGTATGGTGTGGGGTGGTTGTGGATGTTTGATCTGGCGAGGGATTTCACTGGTACTGCGGCGGAAGCATCTGATGATGAGGATGAGCAGGAACAGGAGCAGATTGCGGGAAGTAAGAAACGGCGGAGGAGACATGGGAAGGAGAATCCTTCTGGTGCGGGTGGTTTGATTCCTGATGAGGTATTGAATACGGGCATGTCTCGCAAGATTAGGAAGGTCATGCAAGAGGATGAGGAGAGAGCTGTCGAAGAGGATATGGACTTAGTGTCTGCTATGGAAGAAGATAAGGATCAAGATGGAGCGGAGAGCCCGAATCACTGGCATACATTCAAGTACAGGCCGATTTTGGGTGTGGTGGTCATTGGTGAGGGGGAGGAAGGCTTTGGTCCTGAGGTTGCGGTTGTGGAGAGGCCTATTTGGGAAGCTGATCTGCCGCCTCGATTCTATGGGCAGCAAGAGTGGAGGGAAAAGAATTCTGTAGATTAGATGAGATAAAGGTTGATTATGATGGTGGTGTTGTGGAGTTGGAGAGAGAATTGAAAGCATTTCTTGGAAGTCACTTTATTGTGTCGAGTTGTGAAGTCAAGTCGTCATATCCCGGACGCATGAAAGCAGCAAAATCTCAGGGGAATTGGATTTCTGTCTCAAGATCTGCAATTCAATCATGTCAAGATGTCTACTTCATCCATGACATATCCTTTCGCAGCATGGCTTGACAATGGCTTGGCATCACAATCCTCACCCACATCAACACATCCTCGCTTAGCATCTACCTCGCCCTCCCTTTCTCCTCCCTCCGTACCAGGCACCCACCCAACATTCCATCCGTTTTATCTCCCACTTCCCCATTGTAAGTAAGTACCTCAACCCCACAAAGTGTACCATTACGCTACGCCAAGGCTTCCGTATCTGTTCGCAAAATCCTTCTTCGAAGCTATCGATTAGACGCGCGTCAATCTTTGGGGCAAATTCGCCCGCTTTCCCTCCACGCGGCTCTAGTGGTGACGGGAAGAGAATTCGTATATCCAAAACTCGCCGACCGGGTTGAAATACACCGAGGCTTGAGTTTGGCTCTCTAGTAAGGACTTTCTTTCTTTTGTATGGGTGGTTGATAAAGGGTTTTGGGAAAATCTTTGTGTTGGTCACCGGATGGATACAATGCAATGGTGGGAGAAAGGTAGGAAGATATGCAAGCTACTCATCTTCGGTGAGATTATTGGATTTCGCTTTTAGATGTGTTTTCCGAGTTTTACGTAGTCGGGGAGAGGGAGGGGTATAGATTTACAGCCTCACCTTTTTTTGCCCCCAAGAAAATCTCGAGCAATGGAAAATATCCACTTGCCACACCTTAAAGCTGGCTAATAATCACACGTCCATTAGTCATTGCTTTTCTACAGTTCCTCTCTGCATTGTTTGTCCATCCAGCTGTGCTGGCCTTACAGTATACATCGGTCAGAAACGCGCGTCCTGGGAAACTCCCTCCAAAGTCTGAACCTGCGACTTCCCCTCCACGCTCAACCACAGGAGAGAGTATATCCTCACTTCACTAATCAAGAAGTGCATCTATCTACGTCACTCCTACTCATCTCGAAGCCTAATCTATGACATGCAACAAAATCTTTTTCCTTTCGAAGCCTGGATCCGCTTCTACAGGCTAGCTGCAGTGCCAGGATGTATGATTCCAAATGGAGATGCTGACATATGGAAGAGAGTGCAGCGGATTGGACGAGAGGAAAAGTCGGTGAGTAGGTCCTGGTGAGAGGGGAGGAACGCGCGTCGGGTCGTTTTGATGCTGTGTCGTGCTTGGGGGAGGAGCGTGCTTGTGGTGAGGTGAGGTGGAGATTTAGCATGGGTGTCTTGGCCAGACTGGAGGAGGGAAACGAGGTGAAATTTTTGTAGCTAGATGTAGCGTTTGTGAGGAGAGTTGAGAGCATGCTGTTCAAGAAAGAGGAAGTTGCACCGTTACCAACCTTTATAGTCGTTCTTCAGAGGCTTTTGACGATGGGGCTGTCGAATGATTGTTAAGTGCGGGCGGTGACAACCCAGCGCCGTGGAGCGTAGAAATCGGGTACTCATAGAACTACAAAGATGGAAATACTTGAGTCGATAGTACATACCTACCAAAAAATGCTATCGAAATAGTCTTCGAAAATCATCAAACCAAAGAAAGCACCATTAGCATATTATCGGCCCGCAACTCCCCAAACCACTTAACTCATCTCCCCCATCTCGGGACCTCCCTCGGGGAGGTACTTCTCACCATCCTCAAATCTCCATGTACACGTACCACTAGTTTCCACTTTCCACTTCCCTTCTCTTCCACCATCTGTTGAGAACTCGCAAACAAGCTTCATACGAATTATTCTAAGCCGATGCGAGAGCGAGATTGAAATGACATCAAAGCGAATGTTTCCGAGTCTACACTCCACATACGTCCGGCAGGTACTGGACTTCTGTCCATCTTCCTTGAGCATATAGACCAGTTCGTCTCATCTCGTCTGATGTTCTCCCGAGTTTTGAGACTCGAGAGAATAATGTCAGTGCTGAATGCTCGGTGCTGCGCCGGGCTATGGAGGCGAAGCTTGAGTTTAAGCATAGACTGCACGTTCATACTCATCTATCTCGGTCCATCGCTTCTGGTTCTGGTCTTTACACCCGATTATTGACACTGTGAGGACGGCAGCTCCGAGAGAAGAGAAAAGAGGCTGGGATCATGTAAAGGTGAACGTGAACGTGAAGCGGAGGGAGGCTGCTTACGAGAGGTGTAGTCATGGCCAATGGCCAATGAGATGCTTATATTAAAAGGGAAGAAGTGGATAGTTGTATTTTGAATTTTCTTGATACGGAAGATAGGAGCGGAGGGCATGTCCGTGATGGGCTGATGATAATCTGCATTTGAAGAGACGCTTGGAGAGTTGGTGGAGAGGTGACCTAATTGGGAGGATAAATGGGGCACACGGTAATGAGCCGAAGGGGAGGTTTCGACGTTCGGTACCGGCGTGAGGTGATGCTTGTAGTGGCTTTGGGGGGGAGATTTTGAGTAGGAGTGTTTGGTGGTGTGCGTGTTGATTTCGGGATGTGGAGGAGATGAGGTGGAATTTGAGAAGATGGGATTCTGCGGTGGGAGAGTTCGTGGGATTCTTATTTGACGTCACAAGCACAGTAGCTTACAGCTTCATCATGAGTTATTATATATGGATTTATAGAAGAATAGTGTTCTTTATTGTCCTTGATAGCGTCATCAAGAGAGAAGAGGTCATCCTAATACCAGGCGCACAGTCAGAAATCGCAATCTGCCATACTACTACGATAGAATACAGAGTCAGATACAAACCTAGACCGAAAACCCAGAAGATTCAAACAACAATCCAGAAGTTTTGTTTGATATCGCCGTTTCTTTACTTCCAAATATGTTCCACTCCCAAGGCTCGCTTAACAGACCTTCGAATCAATCAGGGGCTCAAAAGCTCGGATGTTTGATCTCCAGGCCACGCAATCCGCTCCTTAAGCGAGATCTATGCCAAGAAGCTGCCGCGCGTCACTGCTTTGTGGATTTCTGGTAGGGGAGATTTACTGTACTGAGGTGGGACTTGGCGAGAGGTGGAAGGAGGGGAAGCAATTGGAAGCTTTGCTTGGTGAGAATTGGGGGACTTGGTGAGGACTTGATGGCTTGGTCAGAGAGAAGGGAAATGAGATTTGGCGATGGAGAAAGGGAGGCGAAAACTTCACGTAAATACTTTCGTACCCAGCTTGGAAAACGATGCGACGAATCAGATTGGATTGAAACGAATGGATTGAATAAGCAATTCGGTGGCCAATCTTACAATATCGTGATGAACTACAGATAGCCACGACTCACGAGTACCTGGTGCTTGCGTAGGCAAGTCTTGCCTTGATGGCAATTCTCACCTTGTACAGAGACTCTGATGGGAGGAAAAGAAACAACAGACGAAGATGCAACGAAACTCTCACCATGACCAGGGCTGGGCGCATTATTTCAGCAAACCACGGCTCCAAGAGATCCGAATCTGATCTTCCTAAATCAAACCCACTTGTATTCGTGGCATGAGCCGCATGTTCATGCCTCATCTGTTGTTGATTGACGATTGAGAGGTCCTGCGCCCCAAACATCTGTGGTTGCAGGCTATTTTGCTTCCCTGGAGAAGAAGGACATTTGCCACCCTCTTCACGCATCTGAGGCATCGACATTCAGCGAAATGCTGTATGATCACGTGAGCGAGATAAACTCAAATCTTCAAACACCGAGATCAGGGTTTGATGGGGTCCTTGCCATCCTTGTATGGAAACATTTTAGAATGGAGAGAACAAAGTGGAGAGGGAGTCCTGGTGTTTTGATTTGTGGGATATCCAGACATGACTTTCGCACCGTTTGGCCGGGATATAATTTTTGAGTTTGGAACTTCTTGTCTGGTCTGGATTTCCTTGTTCTAAATTGATGAGTGTCCTTCAAGACGACTCGTAGACTCGGAGCGTGTTCGTCAGAGGTCAGAGAGGTCCAGAGGCGTGACGGTCGGTTAAAAAAGGTCCCATTCAATGTTCATTGTGCCAAGAGATGGAATATCCACAGGCGACGTTGACGTGACGGGTGGATCACTCATCACGAGCGGCAACTTTTTACCTCGAGGAACGAAGAGTACGTAGTACGTACGAGGAGAGACGATCCGAAGATCAGACAGGAAGGAATTCCAAACTTGAGGTTCGAAGGGGAGACGTCTGTCTTATTCTCGCTTTATCCCCATCCCGTGGCATGGCTGCCAATGTTGTCGGATATAATCCACCTTAGTCGGAACGAGAGACGAAATCTTACTGGTTTGACTCGGAGTCCGCGACCCTGGAGAACGGGCTCTGAGTGGCGGATACCCACAGTAAGATTGCCTTGCGATGTCTGTGACTGGCTGGAGAGGACGACGACTGTCTGCGGGACCCAATTATACATCTTCATTGACCTGAGGCAGGATCAGGCACGACGGATACCTGGCAGGGGGGGGGG